>JAPYZO010005953.1:0-11834 GCA_030522905.1 Torymus flavipes | reverse complement strand
CTCGGAATTTTTCGGCATCGCTGAACGCATGAAATTTTGATGAAACAAAAAAATAAAAAAACACGTGTAAAATATTTTTGCGAGTAGAACATAAATATTTTTATTTCAACATGATAGGTGAAATAGGCATACGCGGGCTGTCTGATTTGAGATGGATTCGGCCTTGTGCCGAATCAAGAAAATACACCATTATTTATTTATTACCAGAGTAAAGTACAATTAATTGCAATTAGTATTCATTATACATAGTTTACATTATAAAATTAATCGAGCAGAGAAATGGGAAGACACATCTGCAAATATTCCTAGGAATATTTAGCAAAGCCCATTCTCATTATATGGTATTGGTTTAAAATGTATCAAAATTAACAAGTTATTTTTATTATTTAATAATTAATAAAATATATATTTCTTTTCATTATATAATAATTTAAATTAATATTCTATGTTTCTGTTGGCTTCACCAATATGTGGCTAACATTGATCTTGCCAATGTAAATTTCTCTGAGGAGGTATTCCTGTCGCTGGCGTATAATATTTTCTCGATGTTCAATCTAGCTGGGCATGTGAGATCAATTTACTCTGTAATGTGGATAGTATAGTGTAAATACAATATCGACAATGACTACAAGGTCTTTGTATTTTGGCTGTTGTTCAAGGGGATACATATAGTTGTTGAATATTATTTTTCCTCTTATCCCCCTGTCAAAGTAAAATATATGGCCTTGTTTGATCCTAGGTAGTTGAGATCACCGCAGGGCATGTGGTAGCTGTTCGATTGTAGTATCGGTTTTCTCAGTGCGTCCCCTATTCTCTTGAATTTTGTCAAGTTGCTATTGTCAGCTGCCATTTTGACAATCTTGGAGAAGTGTGATTCAATGGGCGGCTAATTTGATCTGTTGTATCCTACTGTCTTCCATCATTTTTTTCTTTTATGAAATGTATATGCTTTGTTCTTGAAGGTCTGGGATAAGCACATAGGTCGCATTTTTGCTCAGAGAAATATCTTTTACTTTCGCTTTTCTCAGAGTAATTGAAGGTGTCAGTTACGTCTATTTGTTGTGTTTTTTTTATGTTAATTGCAGATTTTAGTAGCCATGTATTTATTATTTTGTTGTCTCTTGTAATGATGGTGTCGTCTGTGTCATTAGTTAAGTTTTTCATTTTATTCCAGTTATAGTTACATATTCTTCGATGTGAACGATTATGTTGTACGTTGTACAAGCCATTATCGCATATGTAGATGCGAACGTCTAGTGACATTTTATCAAGTGATTCTATTGCCCCATGGACATCGAATGTAAGAAATGCATACTTGATGGTCACTTTTCTTCTTCTCAGTTTTAAATGACTGGTTCTATCAAACGTTGATGCCGGAGCTGATACTCCTTGTCAATATAATTGATAAAACAGCATTTTTACTTGATGACAATCTATTTTATTCGTGTTATCAGCCATAATAATGTCATTTGATGAAACTAATTGAGTTTATTTTGAATAGGCTTTGTTAATTTTTCCTTGTTGTCTCATGTGCATTCCCTTACCCATTGTTTAAGTTTTATTTTTCTGCTGTTTTTGTTTCTAATTGTTATAAATTTATTTGGTAGGTTATTTAATTGAGTTATTGCTCTTATATAACTGTTTTTAATACTGATGGTCAAGTAACTTCTTGGAATTTGTAAACTTTTGCTTTCTCCTAGACGAAGCTTTGTAATAGTAAAATTTTAAGTTTCTTTAAAACGTTCTAGAAACGTGATTAGAGGTGTTAGAAGTTTGTTTGTAGTTTGTATAGATGTGTGTGTATGGATTTTTTTTCAAGCTGAGGAGGGAAAATCTTCCATAAGACTCCCATGGGGAGTGCTTTACATAGGAAGTGTGGCGCTTCTTCTGTCATCATCGTGTGCAGGGCAAGTAAATAGTGTATGCTCCGCGTCGTCCTCTTCTGCTCCGCATAGTCGGCAGCTGCTGGTGGGTCTGTGCCCTTTTTTTTACTAGATAATTACCAAAGCACTCGTGGCAGCTGAGTGCTCGTGTCAGTCTGTACTCAATTGCTCCATGTTCAGGAAGCATCCATTCTTGTACTTAAAAAACAGAAATGTCTTTCATTCTTTTGATTTATAATTAATTATGGGTTATTAAAAAATAATTATCTGAATACATTTTTTTTCTGTTTTTTTGGATACTATTTAAATTTCCCGTACGGTGGGTGCCACTTCTGGCAGCGCTGGTCCACCGTTCGTCTCCCAATGCGTCTCACTCCTCCTGCCATCTATTGAATAGCGTGTTTCTCGCCTCTTCCCGTATGCGGGTTTTCTCTACTTCCGCAGGTCTCCTTGAAGCCGTCGCTGCTCTTCTTGCCTATGCCAGACCTTGCTTCTTTCAAGGGCCAAGATCCTTGTGGGGGGCATCCGTGCAAGCACGTTCGCTGCGTCCCTTGATATCGAACGCTAATGATCCTAATATCCACTAATGATGCGTAAGTTCATCTTGCGTTGTACCGCGCCCATATGTTTTTCCACGTCTGTCGAAAGGGCCTTGTCGCCCATGTCGGTGCGCCATATAGCTGTATCGATTTCACGACTGTAGACAGCAATTTCCTGCGCTCCTGCCATAGTCCTCCTATGTTAGGCATAAGTCGCGAGAGTGATGTTCACGCTATTGATTCAATGCTGCTTCCTTAACATGGCGCTTCAATGCTCATTTCTTATCGAGCCGTAATCCCAAGTACTTGATCTCGCTTTTGAGACGTAATAGTTCCCCGTTAATTTCGAACTGTGGTGGGTCGTATTTCCTTCGACGGGTTACTAACAATGCCTCGCATTTGTATACTGCTAGTTGCAGGTATCTGCTATTTAGTCAATTGGCGATCAATTCTAGCACTTCATTCGCAATTAGTTTCGCTTGCCAGGCTTCTTCGGCCATCACTACTAGTGCCAGTTCGTCCGCGAACCCCACCAGATATGCTACATCGGGCATCTTCAATCTGAGCAGTCCGTACATACAATTCCACATAAATGGTCCTTTGATTGATCCGTGCGGTACTCCTGCAGTCAGTTCGAGTTCTATCTTGCCACTTTTGTGAATATCACCAACTTCCTCCCTGTGAGGTAGCTGTTCAATATCTTAAGTAGATATTGAGGCATCTTTTTCTCTTCTAGAGATTTGTAGATACGTTCCCAGCTAGTGGAATTAAACGCATTATTGACGTCCAGTGCTATGATTGCGCAGTATCATCCTCGTTTGGGTAGTTCGTAGAGCGCCTCCGAGACTCTTTGTTGCACTTTCTGCAGAGCATGGTGAGTGGACATGCCTTTACGAAATTCGAACTGGTTCGGGGAGATATCCTCGTTTTCCGCCTTTTCGACCACCTTCTCCATTCTATTGAGGATTAGCCTTTCGAAGAGTTTGCCTGCCGAGTCAATCATACTCAACGGCCTATACGCTGATGGATCAGTCGCTGCTCCCGCATTGCCATTGGGGATCAAAACCAGTTTCTGCCTCTTCCGTCTAGCAGGGAATGTTCCTTCAGCCAGGCATTTGTTATAGACGCCCAGCAGCAATTGCGGGTTCTTCAGCACCACCAATCGTATCACCTCGTTAGGAATATCGTCCAGCCCTGGGCTTTTTCCTGGGGACATTCTGCTAGCCGCAGTCTTCAGCTCTTGAATACTAAAGGGCTCGCCTGCCATTCCGTTTGCTTCTTTGGGAAAGCTAGTCCGAGGTTCGCCTCTTGGGAATAATACTTCCACGATTCTTCTGAGGCTCAATTCATCACTAGGTGCACTTTTTCCTCTTGTGCTACTAAGCTTGCCCATTACTATTTTCAGTTTGTCGTTCCACCAGTAGACTGGCTCCATGTGGTAGTTTGCTGGTCTGCGTCGTATTGATGCCTCACTCGCTTCCACTATGACTTGCATAGCGGTTTCGGTTGCTTGTTCTGCCGATTGTTGATCTCTCAGATCTGCCGCTGCACTAATACTCTGTAGGAATACTTCGTTGTTCAATTTTTGGAGAGACCATCCTCCTCTTGTTTGATATTAGCATGGTTTTTATTCCCAACAATCTTCGCAAATACGTAACGATGGTAGCTAAGTGTTTCTAATACTTCCCATTCTACAATGCCTCTCATTACTTCAGTGGAGGAAAATGTAAGATCCAACACTGATCTGGAGGCCTCTTTCTCGTAGGTGTACACTCCTAGCTGGTTAACAGCCGTAAGGTTGTATTCAGCCCTCAATTCCTCAAGGAAGTTGCCTCTTGAGTCTTGAGGCCCCGCTGTCCATGCCATTGCTTTACAGTTAAAGTCGCTCGCAACTATAATTGGTCCTTTCCAACGGCCGACCTCTTGCGTTAGTCTAGCCATATCTAGCTTCACTAGCGCGTCTGGGGCATTTGGAGAGAAATCATAGCTGTATATGGCAACTGCCCTATTGCCACTCCTACATAACCGTTCTGGTCGACAATTCTTTGGCATCATAGAAATCATCTTCACAGACGTACAACGCCGCATCCTCCTTTTTATCCTGGAACCACATGGCGTCGTAGGCTCCTCGGTCCTGTTCCGAGATGATGATTATGCCTGCCCCTCTGTCCCTCGCAGTCTTGATGGCAAGATCGTGTGCCGACCTAGACCGCCTGAGGTTAATCTGCAGTATGCCTATCTTGGGATCTTAGCCATTTTGCCGAGCCCTGGATTCTAGCTTCCTTCTAGCTTTCCGTAGTGCCTCGTAGGATGCGCCTCCTGTCCTTTGCTCATGTGGTCTGCCTGCTGCCTCGCATGGGACGCATTTTTCTTGCCCTTGGCAGACTGCAACGAAATGGCCCGGCTCCCCGCAGCGGAGGCACCAGTGTTTCTGTGACTTCTTCTTTGGGGCACTCTATAGCGATGTGTCCGTACTCTAGGCACTTGAAGCATCTTGGGACCATTCTCATCTCGCGTGCTTTGCAAAAACCAAACCCACTCGGACTTTACCGGGTTTAAGTACTCTTGGGCCTTTCCTGAGGGATTTTACCTCTATTTGTGTCGGTTTGACTTCTCCCAATGCCGTCCCCACTGCATCGTACTTCTTCTTTTGTCGTTACGTCTTCCAACTCCCTGAGCTCTATCGTGGAATTAGGCAATAGCGGTCTAACCAGAAGTTGGTCTCCTACTGCCCTGCGAATGGCTCCGCTCACTTCCTCTGAGTTATCTTCTTTTTGCAGTTCAATTAACAAGTCTCCTTTCTTGGTTTCTCGTATATATCCCACCTTCGATCCTACATCTTCTGCACTTGCCTTTTGCTTCATCACTTTAAGTAGTTCTGCGTAGGTAATAGGTTCTGCGTTGTCCGCGTTTCTCTGAACAAGGACAGCTTCCGCTTTGGGTCTTGGTAGCTTCCTTCTCCCCGGCGTTTTTCCCTCCGACCCCTCTCCTCGGATCCCTTGACGTTGTATTTTCTCCTTTCTTTTACTTTTCTTTTTGGATCTTTTATCCTTTTCCCACTCTGAATTCTTTATGTGGGTTCGGCTGCCTTACTTCTTCCTTCTGCTGCTGACTAGCCTTATTGTTTAGTTCCGGACGAACTATGGCTTCTCGGTTGCTGCTGGTGCTCATTTTCCTAGTCCTGCTTTCTGATGGAGGACTAGAAGCTGGTCTCTTCAAGGTCGGGCGGTTTCCGCCTCCTACAACCTGCCTGAGCATTCTATCGAGTTTCTTCCGAAATGCGACTTTCTCCGCGTCGCTCTCTTCCTTAGCTCTGGTTAACTTCCTCAGCTCAAACATAGCAAACGCCAAGTCTTCATCTCATTCAGCTTCTTGTGGATGTTGCTAACATTCTTCGCTAAATCGTGCATCGCCTGCGTATACTTCGTCAACTTTCTAAGGGCACTTTCTTCTTACTCTTCAACAGCAGCAATCTTAGCCCATTACTTCAGCGGAAGCGGTTCTGGTCGGCTACGCTCCATTGGGTTTTCATTTAAGGGCATTACTCCGCTGCTACCTCCTCCATCTGATCCTACAGGACTAGCTTCACTCATCTTTTAAGATGCAGTAAGGGCCAAGTGATCCACCCCTTCTGCACCAGCCTGATTGGCCACACCGTGCTTCGGACTCCCCCAAAATTCGTGGGACCTGCACCGACCACCGGTGCTTTCACCCGATCGGAATCGGTGGCGGGATTCTCCCCATTGTCGGGGATACCCGCTTGGGGTACTACATTTTCAAGCACTTCTTCCATATTCGGTTTATTATTCGGGGTACCCTCTCCTAGCTAGTTTCAGTTAGCCCCTGGTATTTTATTTCCTCGGTACCCGTCATATCCGACGAGCCTTCCCCTATCCGCCACCTGGGAAGGCGCCTGGTGCCAGGCTAGCAACTTGACACGGGATGTGTGTATATGTGTGTGTGTGCGTGTGTGTGTGTGTGCTTGTGTGTGTGTGTGTGTGTGTGTGTGTGTGTGTGTGTGTGTGTGTGTGTGTGTACCGCTTTATCTCCCGATCTACGCGGTCGACTTTAACTGACCGGAGCTCTTTTTTTTTTATTTATTCCGAATGGGGAAAAAATAGAAAAAAAACAAACTAAACTGTTGATTTTTTGGGCACGAATCATGATAATGCAGAATATAAATAGCTATAATCTGTAAAAATTTGAATTCACTCTGATGGTTAGTTTTTGAGAAAAAAATTGAATAATGAAAAAAATTACGATAACGGGAGTAAAATTTACTTAATCGCTTCAAAATTCCTTGTAGAGGTAGATTTTGGATAGTTCTCGGTCGAGTTCTTTGTGCAAAATGATTGATTCATAAATTTCAGAGATATTTGAGGTTAGAATCTTTTTAACTTTTTTTTTTCAAATTGAAAATTCTCGAGAATGAGAATTTTATGTGTGATACAGATATTATGTATGTGAATTTAAAAAAATAAACCCGAAGGTTCGCTGAGGATTCTCATGGTCCTTCCTGGTGTAGACGAGGCAGTGGGCTTCCTCAAGCAGGATAGGTTCTCGTCCTCGCTGAAGAGCCTCTTTGCAGCGGCAGCGGCTTTGCGGCTCAGCTTGGCGTGTCGCTTGGAGACCCGGATGGATGCCTCGCATTCGCCAGCGCCCTGAGTATCTGTTTGGCACTGCGACTCCGCTGTCTCCTCTCTCTCTCTCTCTCTCTCTCTCTCTCTCTCTGCTGGCTCCGCTGATGATCCGCTGTCACCCGGTCCATGAGCCGGATGAGGAGAGGAGGAATTAGGAGAGGAAGAAGGAGAGGAAATGGAACCCAGGGTGGTTCCTTCAAAAAACAAGGTAGTATATCCTCGTAGGTGATTGATAAATCAAAAAGTCCAAATATTAATCAATTGAGTGTTTATTCACCCGATAAACTTGGGGGTGACGGGAATGTCCGGGAGCAAAAGGCCGTCGAGCCGTCCGAACTCAGCCTGACTTATAGCCGGAGGGCACCGGCTTGATAGTGCGGTTGACCGCGCGCGGTACTAGACTCTCAGCTTGGCGCGCAATTCAAACTTCAAGTTTCGCAACTGCGCGGAGAGTCTTTACATTTGTAGATTATTATTGTTTCTTCAATAATAATAATTAATAATATTTATTAATAAATAATTATTTAGGTATATAAAATCTTCTTAAATTGTAATTTTTCGGGCTGGCTTTATGTATACTAGAAAATAGAAATGACGTGTGCTATGCGTGCGTCTTGTTTACTTGCTTTTGTTTTTTTGTCGCCGTGGTTTATGGGAAGCGCAAATAAAACAAAGTACTTGTAAAGAATAAGTGGTTAGTTTATTGGTAAGACGTTGAGAGTGGTTTTACTCGTAACACATGGATACTCGCCAGCCATGCTTGTTGGTCAGACGCGCGACAAGGAGTGGGAGCGCGGGGATGCGTACGCTCACACGACACGCGAGAGGGGGCTACGATTGTGGTATGGTTTCACATAGTCTATCGCGTATGTATATGAGGAGACGTATCGCCTTATTTACAACACTTCCCCTCGATGCGGCTCTTCTACTTTAGCTGCGTCGCGCACATTTTCAGGAAACCGACGCAGCGCTGATGCTTGGCTTTCGGCAATCCTTTGGTCAGGAGGTCGGCTGGCATGTCTTGGAGGCGACGTGTTCAATCGTTATTGTCCCTGACTCGACGCATTCTTTTACGTAGTGGTACCTGACGTCGATATGCTTTGTAGGAGAATGAAAGACTGGGTTCATTGCTAGCTTCTGTACACTGTTATTGTCGTTGAACAGAGTCATGCATTCCTCGCGCCTTATGCCGAGCTCCTTCAGGAAATAGCGACACATATTCGGCTTCTGTAGTGGAGAAAGCCGTCGATTTGCTCCCTTGACTCCCAGGATACTGGCCCTCCATTCATGAAGAATAAGTATCCGGTAAACGACCTCCTATCGTCGATGAAGCTGGCGTAATCTGCGTCAGCGTATCCGAAGAGGCAGTCTTCGATAACATCGTATTTAATTCGAAGGTCAGCGCTGCCCTCTAGGTAGTGGAGTGTCCTCTTGGCTGCTTCCCAGTGATCCTTTCCGAAGTTGTCGTTGTATTGGCTCAGAACACTGACGGCGTGAGCGATGTCTGGCCTCGTCGCTCTCGCGAGATACAGCAGGCATCCAATGAGCTCCCGATAGGGGGGCTTTAGGCCGTCGAAATCCTTCCACTGATTTTGTTTAGTCAACCGTAATCCCGCTACCATCGGCGGTGATACGGGGTTACAGTCTGTCATGTTGAACCGTTGCAGAATTGCTTTTACATAAGCCTCTTGTCCAATACTTGTCCCCGACTCGTCCCATCTGAATTTCATTCCGAGTAAGCGCTTGGGCTGGCTGAGTGACTTTAATTCAAAACATCGCATGAGGTGAGTCTCCAACTTTTCGATCTTGTGCCTGTTTCGACTCATCACCAGCAGATCGTCAACGTATACAAGGATGTTCATCTGATTTTCGCCGCAATCCTTCAGGTAGACGCACGGATGTCCTTTTGTCGGTAGTACGTCGAATGCACGTAACTCTTGATCTAAACGTTTGTGCCAGGCACGTCCGGCATGTTTTAAGCCATACAGCGCCTTTTTCATGTGGCAGACCATGTTTCCGTGAGACAGTTCCGCCAGTGCTTTTTCAGCTTGTTGCGTCATACATTTGTTGTTTCGTCGATTCTTGATGATGAATTTTAGGACATCGTTCAGCTTTTCTGGAGATTCCATGAAGACCTCTTCTTCCAATTCTCCGTTGAGATAGGCAGTCATTACATCGTACTGATGAACGTGCATCTTCCTTTGCGTAACTATAGCAACTCCAATTCTTACTGATTCGAGCCGAGTGACAGGTGCGAAAGTTGCATGATAATCTCAGCCGTACTGCTGAGCATATCCCTTTGCCACCACGCGAGCCTTGCAATTCTTAATCGTGTTGTCATTTTCGCACTTGTTGCGTAGTACGAAACAGCTGCCTATGACCTTTGCGGTGCCTGTTCTCGGCGTCAGTACCCAGGTGTTATTCCTCATGGTTGACTCCATCTCGTCGGCCATTGCCTTCATCCACTCGTACTACTCGGGACTGGATAGCGCCTTGACGATTGGTACCTTGGACAAATATGCAAATTTGGTAAATTCCGTTTCCTCTAGGGCGGTGTCACTCTGTAGAATACTTGTTTTTTCAAAATTGTTGAGACGGACGCTCTGTTTGATGCTGGTTACCTTTGCGAGCTTCATCTCATCCAGAGTGAAGCCATGAAAATCCTCTTCTGAATCGTCGTCCGAGTCGTTGTGGGAGACGCTGACGTGAGTTGTGCATACAAAGATCAGCATACAAAGACCAAACTTTTAGAGACTCGTACAATCTCATTTGAAAAGTTTCAGTTTCATCGTGATATGCAGCTCTCCTAGAAGGCATTGATATAGCTTTCTACATCTCGATAAAAAAACCAAAAAGAAAAAAAAATTATTCGGAATTTGGACTTGTTGCATCCTAAATCCGGAAGTGCAATGTGTTTTCGGACTTGATCGCACTCAATTTCAAAAACACGTCGGAATTTCGGACTTGACCGACCTCAATTCCGAAATTCCAAAATCGGAATTTCGGAATTAGGATGCAACAAGTGCAAAATCTGCAACCCTGATTGAAATATAAATTTTGTTGCGGATGCTCAAACAAGAAAATGATGATTTGTGTTTGACTGATGATTTATTTGTACGTATTTTAACCCCCTTCCGGACGTCTTACACATAGTGGCTGCTGAGGCCTTCTTAAAAAAAAAGTATTTCTTGGGACAAGTCCTAAATTTGACTTCAGAAGTCACTAGGTATAAAACGTCCTTAATGAATACGTATACGTAAAAGCGCCATTTTGAAAAATTCGTAACTTATCTACATATCCAAAAAATCAAACGAAATCGATTGGCTCGTTTTCTCGAAGGTTAAAACTTTTTTTTTCTACCTAATATAAGACCAATCGATTTTGATAGAAAAATATTACAGGGGTGCCAACATAGCGATTTTAAAAAATCGATCATTTTTAAAGATCTGTGTGTTTGCTTGTAGTCAATTAAAGCAATCGATGGCCGTATGAAAATAAAACATCTTTTCAGGACGAAGAAAATGGGCCTTACCCGAACTCAATATCTATAAAACTCGGGGGACTACATAGGTTGAAAGATAACCAGAAAAATGAAAATATTTAGATTCACATTTTCCTTTGTGTAAAAATTTTATTGTTTTATTTTTATTCACCAAATTTTATTTCTAAAATTTGACAAAATAACAAAAAAAATTCCTTTTTGGTGATCAGAAATTGTGATCAACGCCCACGAATACCTCTGTATACCAATTTTGAGCGAAATATAAGCTTTTTTTGAACTTTCATTGCCATGTTAGATTCACCATTTTGAATATCGAAAGTCCAACAGAAAAATCTTCAACATCGATCTCAAAAACTCTTGTATATAATTTTAACCAAAATTTATGGTTCCTTCAAACTTTCAATCGCCATCTTGAATTTTGAATATCTGATGGCAAGATCTTGGTCAGCGACTTCAAAAATCCTTGTATTCCAATTTTGAAAAAACATCTAAGCTTTTTTTGAATTTTCAACTGCTACACCGGATTCGTCATTTGGAATTTTGGAAGTCTGATAGAAAAATTGTGATCAGCAACTTCGAAAACCCCCGTATACCAATTTTGAGAATAATTTAAGATTTTTCTAAATTTTCATTGCCAAATTGGATCCGCCATTTTTAATTAATAGAAAAATCTTGATCAGTGACCTGGAAAACCCCTGTATACGAATTTTCAGCCAAATCTAAGCATTTTCCTAATTTTTACCCCACTGAAAAATATCACATGATTTGTTATATGATTTTTCATATCATAAGTGATATGATTAATCATGTGACAAATCACATGACAAATCATAATAATATATATAATTTATCACTTAATTTGTCATATGAGGGGGCATGCCATAAGGGGGCCAGCCTGAGTTAAAAGCTTTAAAAAAACAATAAATTAATTATTGTTAGTAAAAATAGATGTATTCATTTTTATTAAATTTCACTTTCTATACATGAAGAAGATGTATTATACAGATGTATTAGGATTTATTATAGTACATTTTGCCAAATTTATCTGGTCCATTTTACTGAAATAACTCCTTATAGTTAATTCTTGCCAAACTTGAATTATAATCTGCTAATGTCTTTGCCGCAAGTTTTATCAGCAACAGATTGTATTTCGCACCTCTTCCTCATGATGAAATGGTAGTACCCGCTCTTCCCGCCCGATTTACCACACGTCCAAAGCAAAAAAGAGCGCTCGCGGCGCCCCTACCGCAGCCGTCTCCCGGCTCTGCTG
>JAPYZO010005951.1:0-10145 GCA_030522905.1 Torymus flavipes | reverse complement strand
TATTTTGGACAGTAGGAGAATTGTTACATTCGAAAATATGATTTTCGTAATTTATAATTTCGAAATTAAGAACAATCTGCATTCGCATATGTCGAACTGAAAAACGTCTACAGTTGACTTCAATTTTAAAGCGAATCGTCTAAACTCTGGACCCCCCCAAATATAACTTGTTTCTAATGATTTATTTCGAAATATCTTTATTGTATCCATATTAAAATTCTATTAATGAAATTCGATATTTTGGACAGTAGGAGAAGTGTTATATTCGAAAACATAACTTTTGTAATTTAGAATATCGAAATTAAGAACAATCTGCATTCGCATATGTCGAACTGAAAAACGTCTACAGTTGACTTCAATTTTAAAGTTAATCGTCTAAACTCTGGAGTGACAGCGGACTTAGGTAAACGTGCTATAAAATAGTATACGATACTTATCACTTCAGTGGCCCATCGCACGACATGAATTATCGCCCTCGCTACGCTCCGGTGCTAACTTCCTGCCGTGCAATAATGGGCCATTTATCGTAATGTACTATTAAATATTCAGAAATAAGCTAATGTTAATGAGTGTCTGATTTCTGACAATCGTTGGTGAAACGAACTGTTTATTAGGTGGGTAATGGAATTGATTTTCACATTTTCTACTAGCCATTTCCTGATATGACTGAAGAAACTAATTAGCTTTAATACTTTTGAAATCCTCAAGAACAAACTTGTGCTAGTACTCAGAAAACGTATTCCATTTTTCAAACTATTAAATAATCGAATAATTGGAGAAAAAGAATTTCACCGGAGCTATAAAAATCCAACAAGTTTTTAAAATAAGTCGCCAGTTATTATTTATATATATATATATATATATATTTTTTCTTTATTTCCACCAGAGTAGTGAAGGTCATAGAATGTGAGTTTAAAGTGTAGTATAGGAGTGGCTTCTTTCTTTAAAATGTTTATAAAGGATATCGACAAGCTTCTGATTACAAAAGAAGGTGCAAAAGAAGGAGTATGTAAACTGTAGATCGAAGGTATGCAAAGATAGAAGGCATATGGAAAGAAAATTATTATTGAAAGAGTTGATTGCAAGGAGATACTCGGATGTGAGGGGGAGGTGAGTAGAAGGTGGGAAGGGGAGTGGGGGTGGTACGCGCTCATTTCTTTAATCCAGACCGGCGCGTGCGGCGTTGGCGCTGCTGGCGGCTTGTAATGAAGCCCTTGCACTTGTTGCACATTAAGCACTGACCTCTTGGGGCTCCTCCCTGCGCAGAGCGAGATTCCGCGGGAAGGCCGGCACACTGCTGAGCGTAAGGCCCTTGTCCTTGAGCTCCTTCAGCGCCGAATCAAGGGCTGTAAGGTTGCCCTTGAAGCTGCTCAGGTTGTCCTTGAAGCTTAGGTTGTGGTTGAGCACTGTTTTTCCGAGGACAGCACTTGCTAGTAGGCTCTTATACAGCTCGTTCGGCAGGACGAATTTCCGCTCGGTCCTGCTCTCATCCTTCAAAGGTTCGTCGTTCGATGAGTCGCTCTCCACCTCGAGCGATGAGTTCGACACTACCGAGACGCTCGACATGTCTATACAATATTTCTAACAAGCCACTAGTTCAGCAACTCTCACACTTGAAATTTCAATTTACAAAGTAAATGCTATTATTGCCGGACGTTATTCGACCGTAAGACACGATGGGCCGTTTTTATTTCACTTTGCATTTCCTCTTGCTTGAACGCCTGTAGCCAACTACAGACCACTAGGTGTATGTATGTGTATGCATGTGTGTATGTGTATGTATATTTCTGTGTGTGTGTGGGTATGTGTGTGTGTGTGTGTGTGTGTGTGTGTGTGTGTGTGTGTGTGTGTGTGTGTGTGTGTGTGAGTTGGTGTTTTGAGCTTGTGTGTGCAGGTGCGCTTGCGTCTGTCGGTCTGTACGGGCATATGTTTGTGCCTGGGTGTGTGCGTATATATACATATATAGAATAACTCGTTATAGGTACATCTGTATAATAATATGCAAAAGAGCTTCTCCCTCTGTCATTAGGAACTTGGTTGTCCAGAGCGGCGGACTTAAGTCTAGAAGATCGCTTTGGGTGCAAAATAGGAACTTTAGTTGATCGTTTGCGCTATAGGCGAGTCGTTACGGCTATGTCACTGGCGGTTGCCGGCCCTGGCCTCGGGCTCTGGCCGGCTCCGTGGCTGGCGGCTGGAGCCTCTAGCTTCGCGGCCCATGTCGTCGGCGAACGCACGCGGGAGCGCGTCCAACCGATCAGCCTGCTCGAGTCCGCACATCCCCGGCCGCTCACGTCGATCAGTAGAGACGCTGCGAGAGCGGAGCCGAGAGCCTGTGCCTCTAGGAGCGCGACCGAGCGAACCGCGACCGCGCGACTGTTCGATGCACTCCGCGGCGGGGCATAAGGAAGTGGAAGCCGGCTCTCTCTCTCTCTCTCTCTCTCTCTCTCTCTTTCCCCTTGCCAAGGAAAGCCGCGCGCGCTTCGTCGCGGCCTTCGCCGCCACCGCCACCACCACCTTCCTTCTTCCTTTCTCCTCGCGTGGCCGCATCCCGCCGAGAGCGAGAGGAAGCGAGACAGCCGCCCCCCGAGAAAAAGCCAAGGAGTCCGGGCCATCGAAGAAGAAGCAAAGAAGGAGGAGGCGGTGGGGGCGCATGCCAAGGAAAAGCGCGCTACGCTACATATATACATAACGGCGCTCGAAGCACGCTGTACGCCGCCGAGGCGAGCCCGTTCGGGGGGAGCGCGCTGCCGAGGGGTCGGGGGCGGGCGCAGAGATAGGATGCGGAGGGATGCCGAGAGAGAGAAAGAGGCCGAGACGGGGACGGCAGCTGCGCAGTGCAGCCTGCGCGCTGGCGCCGACTCGAGAGCCGCGGATTCGCAATCGCTCAAGTGGGGCGAGCGAGGGAAAACACCGTAGAAAGAGCTCCCCACTACCCCGCTCCACCCGTGCAACGTCTTACCTGCGCTCCCTCCCCTTTCTGTCTGCGATTTTTCCTGCAAATATGATCGACAATGATGTGCAATAAAGCTCAAGCCAAAAAACCCCACACGGTTGGCCTAATTAGCATCAATTCAATGTTGACATGCGGATCGAGTGCTATCCGTCCAAGTTGCCGATCAATGGGACTCGAAGAATAGCCTTTTGCTTTCTCGCCCTGCGCACATGTTTCACAAAGATTCAGCGGGGAGTAGGGGGTAAGCTTCACACCGAGGCTGGAAATTAAACAAGTGCTAAGCCGACCGCTAAAGTGAAGAACCACTTGTTGAGCAGAGCGAGAGCGAGGGCACGTGCCGCGAAGGAGGCCAGAGGGGCGAGCAAAGCCAGCAAGCCCGAGTGCCAAAGCGAAAGCTCATGCGAGAGCGGCGCGCGGCTCGGTTATGCAGATTAGGAGATCCCTGGCCTACAATCTAACTAACTTTCCAAGTTTTACTGGATTCGCGTCGCGGCCATTACCCTTGACTTCTCGCGCCCTTGCCTTTGCCAAGGCGCTCTCTGCTGCTTTCTCACTCTCCCTCTCCTTCCCATCCTCCGCCTGTTTCGCCAGCTATCGACTCAACTTTACCCTTTCCTCCGCTTTGTAAAACCAGTTTCATTTCCACCCTCTTTTCCTTTGTAAATTCTTGCAGTATACCCCTCTCATCCAATGTATTCTCATCCAATAGAGCTAGTTCTTTTAACATTGTTATACTGTTACGTATGAGAAGATGATGAACCGAATTAAGATGAATAAGTCAAGCGAAAAATATCCAACAAACGGGGCTCGAGTTCACCGATCCGGGATCATAAACTGGTGCTTTAACCACTGATATATCGTTACGAGGCTTGCTCCAATGCCTTAAGCGCTTCTTCATCTTATCGCTGGCACGTCAGGACTCAGGTGACAGTCGAGTTGAGCCCGGGACAACATTAAGGTGTTTCTATTAATTGACTCAAGTCAATTGAGTGTTAATAAAAATATTATTTTCATTCTTCAATATTTAAGAAAGATTTTGAAACGATAAATTAATTATTTATAATTGTTTAATTTTCATATATATTTGATAGCTAATACTTTTCTTTTTTGTTTAAATAAAGGTTAAAAAGTTTGTGGCTTTGACTAGTAAATGCCATCAATCTAACTTCAAACCCTAACTTTTCCGACTTTGATCTGAAATATCTCGTTTTTGCTTTAATTCTGCAGTGTTTGAGTACGTTAATTTCAATACTTTTCCATGCCAACGACATGGCTACCATATTTCCCCATATTAAAAAAACACAAATTTTCAAACAACATTATTTCCAGTATTTGGTCGGCAACTTGCACTTAAAGCTATACTAATTTGTTTATGAAAACCTCAGCAATAACAGCCTTCAATATTATTTTCATATGCAGACTTTATTTTAATAGAACCACTTTAAACTACCATTAACTAACTTCTATTCTAAGCACATTCGACCTCTTACGACTTTGCATTCACATTCCTTCCTAGTCCTATTTAATTACTAACAAGGAGAGGCCATGACCTCCGGGAAACGGATTTTCGCGGACATTGCAGAGTATATTTCTGGTACCTAAAAATGAAGCCCAGTGCTCATATTTTCGTCCAATGGGCCCTTTTTCTTGCGATATGGGAAATCTCATCTCAAATTTTCTCTATTGCGTTACAAAATGATGTCTCTTCTATTGAGTGTCACATTGTAAATATTTAATATACGAAAACGAGAAAGAAAAATTATAAAAGTAGACAGTAAAAGCTAAAATTCAAGCCTTGATTCGTTGGAAAATATTGATTTTTTAGAAAGTTACAAGCAATCAAAGATAGCGTAAGAAAATGGTTAAAAAATTTATCTTCATTTTAACCGATTAAATGGATCGCATTTTTAACCATTTTCTTACCCTATCTTTGATTGCTTGTAACTTTTTAAAAAATCAATATTTTTCAACGAATCAGGGCTTAAATTTTAGCTTTTACTGTATACTTTTATAATTTTTCTTCTTTGATTTCGTATCTCAAATACTTGCAATGTGACAGTCAATAGAAGAGATACCATTTTTTATCGAAATAGAGAAAATTTGAGATGAGATTTCCCATGTCTCAAGAAAAAGCGCCCATTGAGCATTTCGACCAGCAATGTTAATTTTTCGCGAGAAATTGAGAATCTCGTAAATACAAAAAAGCTTTTTCTTGTACCCACGTCAAAATCATCACTATTGAGCACATGAACCCTTTTACAGCTTTACTTAAGTACCTATGTTTTAATAGTATTAGGACATTACGGTTACTAGTGCCTTCAGTGGCCCACTACACGGCGTGAATTATCACCTTGAATTGCTGCGTTTGGGCGCCAATTTTGCGTCGTGCCATAATGGGCCACTTATGGCCCTAGAATCGTAATATAATATTATTAAAACATAGGTACTTAAGTAAAGCTGTAAAAAGGTTAGGATCAACCCGTGCAGCAGAGATACATAGACCCGCAGGTCACAGAGCAACGCGCTTGCTTTTTTGCTTCCTCCTAGAGGAAGCTTTGTAATAGTAAAATTTTAAGTTTAGTTAAATTAAAGTATTATTAAATCGCTCTAGAAACATCATTAGAGGTGTTAGAAGTTTGAATTACATGATTTTAGAAAATGCCTGTATAGATGCATATGTGTGTGCGTGCGTGAGTGTGTGTTTGTGTGAGTGTGTATATGTGTTTGTATGTGTGTGTACGCGCGTGCGCGCCTACTGCTTTACCGCCAGTTCTACGCGGTTGATTTTAACTGTACAGGTCTCATTTTTGTTGTTTATTCATTTCAAATTCGGAAAGTATAGTATATTATGCATCTACGGAGTAAAAGTAAAGAACGCTCCAGATCGCATGTAAATTGTCACCTGATCTGAAGGCGAGGGTAATAAACATGCCATCTGAGGCATTCTTTGTTTCCTCCCGTGGTGCATATACGATCTTTTTGCCTAGCGAGGCCAAAAGTACGACTTTTATGATCGGGCGCCAGGAACAAAAGTAGTACTTCTGGTCTCGCTAGGCAAAAAAATAATTTTCACCGTACCCTGACCGAAACTATCACTTTTGCTCCCGGCTCAGAAACGCGAATGTGGTATTTTCGGCCCGGGTATGATGAAAAATCGTATACGCAACATGGGGATAAAGACGGTCACCCCAGAGCATATGTTTGAAATTGAACGTCGAAAAGGCATAAAAATGCACAAATCGCAGGAATTGGCAGCGTCGCGACTTTGAGAGCATTTTTATGCCTTTTCGACGTTCAACTTCAAACCCTTGTAGCTTTTGAAGGAATTAACATTTTTTAATTAAAAATAAAGAAAAAAAAATACAACTCTTTTTTGTAGTTTTAATTTCTTTTTTGAAACTTTGAGATCAGTCCTGGGCTAAATGGCTATGGTTTGAAGAGAAGGGCTTTTTTTTATATTTTCTTAAAATGTAAGAAGTCGCTCTAGAAAAAGTAGTCCACTTGATGGACGCTGTACACCTGCGGATTTTCATTTTATATACTATAATAAACAAGAAAAACCGGGGTCCGAAGGTGTGCTCGAAAAAAAATTTTCAAATCGTTATTTCGGGTTTTGTCGCCACTTTGATCAGAATTGGACATATATAGTTTTGTATATCATCGGGTGGGAAGAATAAAATGTTATCTCGGCGTCGCACGTAAAAAGTTTCTATCTTTCTGCTACAAGAGATATTATATTATATGAATAATACAATCACTTAAAATTGATATGACAATATGAAATCATATAAAGTTATACATAATTTTATATAAATATATATGACCATACATATTTATGAACAGTTATATAGAGGCATAAGTCATATAATATATGTAGATTTAGTTCTACATGAGGAGATATATAACAATATACAAATCATTTTTCCGCGGGCATGTTTACTTATATACGGTCAAATTCATAACCAAATATCGTTGCTTCTGCATAAAAAGGCATTATCTCAGAATCCGGTTGAAAAAGGCGTTATCTCGCGCGATGATGTTTTTATATACTATTTTCATACCACTCTAACCTCAAAATCATAAATTTAATATGATTATTCGGCTCTCGTGGTATAAAATACGGTTCGAAACTGGTGCGTAAGTAGACTCATGTAACTTTTCTCACTCTCTTCGCTCTATCTTCTAGAGTACATATTATAGCCGTTTTCGAGAAATTACGATTTGAAAAGATGGTTAAAAATTTTGAACCTCAAATGTCACTGAGATTCATAATTCTTTTACACCAAGAACTCATCCCATACAGAAATAATAAATGTAGGAAGCCCTATGAAACCGTAGGAAAGTGTTGGTATTCGCACAAATTTGTACAGTTTCGTACGTTTTTGTACGGTTTTATACGTTTTTATACGATTTATAAATTTCCCTCAATTTGTCTGTAAAAACTTAAACGTAAAAAAACATAAGAAAATGTAAGCAAACGTAACGAAAGGTTTAAAAACGCATATTTCCGTAAGTTTTAATGAATCTTGCCGATTTCCTCCATTTTCTTACGTTTATGCACGGATTAATATGGGTTTATATGGTTTCATACGCTTTCTTACGATTTGTAAATTTTTCCTTATGTAACTAATTTTTTAAGTGAAAATAATAAATATAGGAAACCGTACAAAATCGTACAAAAACGTATAAAATAATAGAAAAACGTAGAAATTAACACTGCAAATTGTCCAAAATCCAAACCTTTTCTGCAGTTTTATACGGTTTCTTACGGCTTGCTACGGTTTTATGTGGTTTATTATGATTTCATACTTTTATTTTTTCCATACGGGATAAAATAAATAATATACTAACTCTACATCGCTACTAAATTTCAAAGCAATTAAACAATTTTACTCCCGTTATTGTTTGACAAGAAAGAAAGGCATTTTCAAAAATACCAAAATTTTGAATATCAAATATCTCAAGAAGTATACTATAATCGGTATGAAATTTTACAAAGGTATTGCCTATATCGCATGCCAAATAGTATATAAATTTTAAGCTGGTACATGAAGCCGTCGTTAAAAAATTACGATTTAAAAAGAAAACGTAAAATATGTTAATCTTAAATATTTTTGAAAATCATAAGTCAATTTTGTTATCTGAATAACTGATACTATAAATTATAATAAATATATAAGCAATACATCTCCACAAAATTTAAACGTGACTAAACCAATTTTACTCTAGTTCGTTGGATTAGTGGTATAAAGAGCCACCTTGTTTTTGATTTTGAAAAAGAGGACATTTCGGTTTTAAAGGTATAAAAGAGCACACCTCGGTATTGAAGGTATTAAAGCAGACACCTCGGTTTTGAATGTATAAGCGGTTACATGTCGTTTTGAACTTGAAAAATGGGACACCTCGATTTTGAAGTTGAAAAAGGAGACTTGTCGTTGCCTCTCAAATTTTAATTTCTTAGTTTCCCACGTAAAAATGATTTGTATATAGTTATATATGATTATATATATCCTTATGTAGAACAATATATAAATATATATATATATATGACTTATATCTCTATATAACTGTGCATAAATATGTATGGACTTATGTCTCTATATAACTGTGCATAAATATATATTGTTACAGAGGAAGGGGCAGAATGAATAAAAAGTGCATACGTTGCATAAATAATATGCGACGAGCGGGACGCGAACCGAGGGACCCGAAGTTTGTAGTCCCATGCTCTACCACTGAGCTAACGTCGCGATGCTTGCTCGAGAGCATCGCGAGCGGCTAGTTCTTATCATGAAGCGGATGCATCAGGGCTCGAATGACGGTCGAGCTGAGCCTATGACACCTCCGGGGTTGAGGAGAACGACGTCTTCGTCGTTTCACAGCTTCGTTCTCCGAATTAGGCCCGTTACACGCTAAAAGAAACAGGGCAGAGATACAGAATACAAGGAACAGATACAAAATTTAACATTGGTTAGTATATACTAATCCATGTTAACGCTGTTCCTCTTCTCTGTTCTTTTTTGCGTGTAACGGGCCTTAACTTCTAGATTTTTAATTCTTATTTAATTCTATTGTAGTTCATTTTTATTCTAAGTTACAGAGGCCGTTTCGCGTGTTCGCCACAATAATGGCGACTCAGAGGCTTTGGGGGTTGTCTAAATCCTTATATCTAATGATTCATTGGAGGGTAATTCGGAGGGTAAAGTAGAAACTTAAATTATCATCGCGGGTCCTGAATTTCGTCCACTTGCCAGAGTCTTAGACCTGAAGAGGCCGGTAAAGTAGATACACAAGGGATGCCAAATCTGTTACAGAGGAAGAGGCAGAATGAATTAAAAGTGCATACGTTGCATAAAAAATATGCGACGAGCGGAACGCGAACCGACGGACCCGAAGTTTGTAGTCCCGCGCTCTATCTACCACAGCATTGTTCATGAAGCGTATGCGTCAGGGGGCTCGGATGACGGTCGAGCTGAGCCCTTGACAATATTTATATACAATTTTGTATAACTTTATATGATTTCGTATTGTCATATAAATTTTTAGTGATTATATTATTCATATAATTGTATATTGATATATAAATTGTACGCCATTATACATGAACATATATCACCATGCATAATCATGAATTTTATTGTGTAGTTGTTTAGACCCATGCAAAATAATATTCAATCGTATATGACCATTCATAGTTATGCGTGGTGTTGGAGACAATTGCATGTAATTATATATAATTGCATGTAATTGTATATAAATAACTACAACCTTACTTACTTTTACATAATTACATAGAGACATAATTCATATATATATTTATATACAGTTCTATATGAGGATATATAAGTATATATAAGTATATACGAATCATTTTTACGCAGGTACTTAAGTATTTTGTGGAAGTAATTTAAATGAAAAGAAATACCTATAGACGCAGGAAAAATGGCTATATATTGTGGCTACACTATACAAAAATAGTGTTGTAAATTCAGTTAACTTAACGAATTTTCAACAATTGCATTTTCAGCACACATAATGTATAATAAAAAATAAATATAATTATAAATATAATGTATAATAAAGAATTGAATAGATAATGATGTTTGATGAGATTGATGACAGCGACTGTTTAAATGAGGTAGGATTGAATTGGATGGTCCAGCTGTCCATGTGGTTTTTTAAATAAATAAAA
>JAPYZO010005950.1:0-17617 GCA_030522905.1 Torymus flavipes | reverse complement strand
TTTTTGATAATTGAAATCGGATCACCCGTAGAGCATACAGCCCCGCTCAAAAACAGCGTACTAAAAAATTGAAATCGCGATTACGCAAAAACTAATAATTGCACAGCCCCTGGTTTTCGCACACATAAAGTACAATGGAATTACTATCGATTCGCCAGAGATATGCGCTACATCTTTAAAAATGGCGGGGATTTGAATTTTTGAAAAAAGGCTCATTTTTTCGGTTTTTCACGATTTTCTCCGAAACTAATCATCCGATCGATTTGATCAACATCTACTTTTGTTCATAATTTCATTTACTACAATTTATCTCCTTGGACCATCAAGATCGGTCCACTAGTTTCGGATTTATAAGCAAAAAACAAAAAAAAAGCGCTTTTTTTGCATTAAATCGTTAATAAAAAATATAAGGAACAGATTTGGTAGTCGAATTTATATACCAGTTATACTATGGATTTTTCTACGTAGGATAGCGCTTACCGCTTACTGATAAGATTTGTGTCTAGCAAAAAACCTCTATTGATTGGCCTAACTGCGCGATTTTATAATACGGCTTTTATAGGCATCAGATATGTGTCTAAAATTCTGAAAAAAATCAGGATTGCTTATATAACATTCCCTTTGCTTTGTAATAACAATTTTTATCTTTAAATGAATCAGACTGAACGTTATAGCTGATCTAATTATTTTTTACAGCTAGGTATGTCTATAGGCATGCATCCCAGGTGGAAATAACTTTTACGTAAAACTGTCAATAAAAGCAAATAAATGCTAATACCAAATAATAACAGCATGATTTGAAGCGCTTATAACAGTTACTCAGGGTTGTGAATACCTATAAATATTTATAAGTACTTATTGGCATTTATTTGCTTTTTCTGATGGTTCCATGTGAGAAACGGTTTTAGGATACACAAAAGCAAATAACAGTTAATAACTGTTATCCGGTGTTACTTACTGTAAATAATCAATTTTAACTGTTACTTATTATTATTAATAGTTACTATTAATTATTTGAATTTATTAATACTCTCTTGAAAGTATTATTCTTTAATACACATAACTGCTAATAAAATTGTCAGTGACTGTTATTGATTTTAAGTAGGAATTTTACGTTAATAGTACCTTCGGTAGTTCATTTTCAATTATTATCATAAAATACAACATCATTTATATATCAAATAGATAATGAAATTTGTAAAGAAAATACTATATTATATTAAAGCGCTTCATTTCAGTCGTCGGCCTTCCTTTTCTTAATTTAAATTTCTATAGATGCATTGGTGTAGTGGTCCATCGGTGCATATCAGTGCATCAGTGCAATGGTGCATCAATGCATCGGTGCATCAGTGCATCGGCGTATCAATACATCAGTGCATCAGTGCATCGGTGCATCGGTGCAACAGTGCAACAATGCATCGATACAACGGTGCATCGGTAAATACAAGTGCATACAAGAGCATCAGCGATCGGTGCATAGGTAAATACAAATGCATACAAGAACATCGGCGATCGGTAATTCAAGAAAAATAATCAATATATTTTATACTATTTTATTATATTTTTAGACGTTACATAAATTTTATTGCATTAAAATTAAATTATTTCATAAGAAACAAGATTTTTCGTATGTACATTTTTTCATTTTCAGTTAATAAAATTCTCAAATTTTCTCTACACGTTGTTCTTGACAATGCAACATACAGTTGCTCGTGACTAAAAACTGGTGATGATAAATATAAACCTACTTTTTCAAATGACTGTCTCTGAGATTTGATGATCATCATTGCACTTCCAAGACGAATGGGAAATTGTTTTCTACTCATGTAAAACGGAAATTCATGTTCAGCAAAATTCATTCGTGGCAAAAATACTGTATATTCCCCTCTCAACAAAAATGGCCACTTTTTTATGTGAAAAGCGGGACAAAAGTTAGATTTGTTTCCCTCTTTCAAGAAATTTAACGTTTGCGGGAAATGTGATGATATTTCCCGCAAAAGAGGAAATATTTCCCGCAGAAAGAGGGAAATATAAGTAAATTCAATATAAACAACCAAATATCAATAAATGGAACATTCGAATATATTCGCGCTTTTTCGAATAACCAATTACATCTGGTCTTTAAATGAGCCACTACTTTCGACTATGCCATATTTTTCTTTATTTTTTTTAACCGATTTAATATTACCCGATCGGGACGACAAAAATATGGATTGATAGGTCCTGGATTTGAAGGATGGATTTGACGTCCTTTAAGAAAATGCGCTTAAATCCGACCGATATCCAAACCGGACGACGAAAGGAAAACTTCGATTTTTCTTATTTTTTTTTTTATTTTTTTTAACCGACTTAATATTATCCAATATCAACTATATAATTAAACTTACACAACTTCAAAATGAACTTAAGATATCTGACAAAGATAAACTTGATACCTCTCTCCAGTTTCGAGTTATGCCGCGGACAAATTCATTGTACACACACACACACTCACACACACACACACTCACACACACACACACACACACACACACACACACACGCACACACACACACACACACACACACACACACACACACACACACACACACACACATTTTCTAGAAAACGCATATTTCGACTCAGGGAGCTCAGAAATGTCGAAAATCGTCGAAATCTCGGGATCGAAAAATTTCACCGATACCAAGCTTTCTTGATAAGTCTTATTTGATAAGTGTTTCCGACGTACTTTTTTTCTCAGCCTACCAATGTGCAGGCAGTTTTCTGGAAATTTCCATTTTTACCTTCAAAAACTACGAATCATCTTATGGGAAAAAGTTTATTTTTTATATATATTTTTTTTAACATTTAGATCGAAAGCTGAGCATTTTTTACATAGGAAATGATATTTTCGAAAAAGTAATCAAGATGTTTTCTTCGAGAAATAGAACGCGAAAGAGTTTTTGAAAGTAAAAATAGTAAATTTTGGAAGAACTGCCTTCATCAATGGAGAGCTGAGGAAAAAATATATCGGCAACGCTTATAAAACAATTTTTTTAAGTACATTTTAGTATCATAAACATGAGTTAGAAAGAGCACGATTTGGGGCTCGCGCGCTGCGTGCTGGGACAGTTGACGTGAAATGCCTCATATACACATGAATTCGTAACTATTTTATATTTTAAATAATATTAAATACTAAAAAATATTTTGAGAAAAATTTTTTAATTTTTTCAGCAAAATATATAAATAGATCAAAATTCTGGAATAAATAACTCCATAGCAACTAACACAAAATATAATATATATTAAAGTAAATAAACAAAAGCATTCTGCTAAAGCACTGAGCAGCGGTTTTTGCTTTCTCAATGAGAAAGCTTTTTACAACTGAGTACGTAAAGATCGCTTCACTCTGGCGACAAACTATACCAGTACAAAGAAACGCCTACTTTACGTAGTAGTTGCGTTATTTACTATTTCGACGCCTTGGTGGAAGAACGAGTATCTCCCAAGCCGTTTCGATAAGGGGCTTACTCGGAAACGGCGTTAAGAATGGGCTATCTCGCAAGCCGTTTCAAGAAGGGGCTATCTCGGAAGCCGCTTCAAGAACGGGCTATCTCGGAAACAGTTTCGAGAAGGGGCTAACTGAAATGTAATTTTATTTCTTAAAATTTTGTGGTGGCAGCTCTGCACGATTTTAAAACCTTTCCTAAGAAAAGTACGTGACGGAAAAATCTGAAAAAAATCAGGATTACTTATCTAACACCGTGTTTAACTATGCATGATACTTAATAATATATATAGCCTGATGCCTGACGTTTTTTTTTTCTTTTGTTTTTTTGGCCAGGCGAAAAAAAATATTATTAAGTATCATGCATAGTCAAAAACAGGGTTGGATAAGTAATCCTGATTTCTTTTCAGAATAGTTCGCGTACTTTTCTCTAGGAAACATTTCAAAATCGTACAGAGTTGCCACTACAAAATTTTAAGAAAAAAAATTACATTTGATTTAGTCCATTCTCGAAACGGCTTGCGAGATAGCCCGTTCTTAAAGCCGTTTCCGAGTTAGCCCCTTATTAAAACGGCTTGAGAGATAGCCCGTTCTTCCACCCAGGCGTCGATTTCTAAACGTGTGAGCAAATCAATTTTCAATGTTTATGTAACATAAGCAGAGTACGACTTTCTATGAGTTATTGATGCGGACATCCTACACTTTTCGTACGCTTAATATGCATAGAAAATTGAGCTTTGCCCATTAAAGTAGAAAAATAGTATCAACAACTTGAGCGCGTAGGTGCTTCTCAAAGTCGTCTTCTTTGTCGCTCGAGCATAACGAGACATACACAACTTGTATGAAAATCACCTACTTTACGTACTTGTCATCTTCTTACTGCAGCAACTAAAAGAATAAAAGTCTACTCACGAATGTTGCGACGCTCATGTACGACGTTTTTTTCATAAGTGAGTGTGTCAGCAAGTAGGAAGGCGTTCTCTTCGAGGCCAAGGAGCAGCGACTTTGCGAACTCTATCTGCTCTTCGTGGCTAAGATCGCGCCATGAGTCCGATTGAACCTTATCAAGGAGGTTGCTGCCGGTGGTAACGACGCCTTGCAGCAGTTCGGCAACGCTGACCTCTCTCTGACGTGAATCCTGATATGTACGGACATTTTTAGCCATGCGCTCGGCCATATTGCATAGGATGTTTGTCGTGATGATCATGTCGCCGCCGTAAAGCTCACGGCTGTTATTTGTGACGAGGCTGAGCTCGCTACTGATTCCAAGAATGACATCACCTTCTCGTACCCTTTTCTCCAGTGTTGACAGCCAAACGCTGCGGCAGCCGCTAAGGTCAGGCGTGCCGCGTTCCCAAACGGCTACGTTCCCTTCGGCTCCATCCATTCTAGCACAGTGCCAACGAGCGAGGCCACTTGCCCCACCCGGGCAGTTCATTATGGCAGTCTCACCCAGTCCTGTCGCATTCCACTGGATCTTGCGCTTCTCCTGACCTAAGCATAACGGTCCAATGTCATCCCCTGTCAAAACGAAAACAATTATAATTGACTCTATTTTCAGAACTAGTTCTATTAAGTATGCAAATGGTTACGTAATTTATACAATATGCGTATATTAAACAAGAAGAGTATATTTATAATTTTATAGCACTGCGTCACCTAAGCCCGCACTTAGGTCACACCTATCTGTGACCTAAGTAGTACTTTTTTGCACCGTGTTTATCACACTCGCTACGCTCGTGCACTAATCTCACGGTGCAAAAAAGGACTACTTAGGGCACAGATAGGTGTGACAGCGGGATTAGGTAGGCAGTGCTATAAAATATTATACGATACTTATGACCTAAGATTTGAGTCGACACGATACAAATTTTTATTTTACATTCAATCGTATCCATCAGTGTCATTTTTTTCCTTACGAAATTTGAGGGTATAATCACCGTAACGAGCGTATTATATAATCAACCAGTACAGCGCAAAGTTTTATTGTTTATTAAATATCACACAAAATAATGCGAATTTCGATAAAAAATAAGATTTTGAAAAATAAGGTTGCTTTTATTGATTATACAATAATCTCATTATGGTAACCCTAACCTCAAAGGATACCCCACGTTAAAATGACAGTGAATTCATATAAGTATACTAGAATAGTACATTTCGATACTAGTGCGACGATTTAATTTTCTTCTGGTGCGACTGTTATTGCCTGAGCGAAGCGAGGATGAAAAGGTCACACGACGAGAAAATCAACTTCTCACACAAGTGTCGAACCGTATTTTTTGATACGACGAGCGAGAAGTGAGATTTTTGCAAAATCGTCGCACTAGTATCGAAATGTACTCTCTCGCTCTCTCTCTCTCTCTCTCTCTCTCTCTCTCTCTCTCTCTTTCTCTCTCTCTCTCTCTCTCTATATATATATAGTCAGGGATCTTCAGTTTCGACGCCAATCATCATTATTGACGAAATTTTTAATGATAGTGAGATGTTTCTAGATGAATTTAATGAACCGTAAGATATTTAAAATTCAAAACTTTATTAATTTTGACAAGTAAAGTTTTTAATGTTAAGTAGGGAAGTGGTATCATTTTGAAAAACAGTACGAGTTGGCAGCTTCGAAATCCAAAAAACTCGAAATCACATACCTAACGTGCATGCGATAGTTCAGCTAATTCCGTCCATTCGTTCAAGAGTTATGATGGGGACAAAATTTGGTTTCTTACATACATACGGGGATTACAGATTTTGCACTTCTTGCATCCTGAAGTTCGAAATTCCGTCGTGTTTTCGAAATTGCCTCTCATCAGGTCCGAAAGTCCGACGTGTTTACGGAATTTACGCTATTTTGATTGTCCCTGGGGGGTTGTTCGATCTTCTGAGCATGTTTTTGGGGACTATTCCTGTGCACCTTCGACACCCTGTTGCCCAGGAGACGATTTCGTCCTAAATCATAGTGTGTTTTGACTATACCTAGGGGTTTCCGACCTACTAAGAACGTTTTTGAGGATGGTTTCAGTGAATGGCGACATGCTGATACTCAGAAGAAAACTTCCTCGCGAATTCAAGTGTACCTGGGGGTTTATCGACCCGCTGAGCACATTTTTGAGAACTATTTCGGTGTACGGCGATACGTTCATGCGTATATTAAACAAGAAGAGTATATTTTAAAAAGTAGAAAACCTTTATTAAAAGATAATTTTATAGCACTGCGTCACCTAAGCCCGCACTTAGGTCACACCTATCTGTGACCTAAGTAGTACTTTTTTGCACCGTGTTTATCACACTCGCTACACTCGTGCACTAATCTCATGCCCAGCAGATAATTTCCTCGCGAATTTGACTGTACCTAGGGGATTTTTCGACCCACTAAGCACCTTTTTGAGGACTGTTACGGTGGACAGCGAGCAGGGTACCAGATTTTGCAGTTCTTGCATTTTGAAGTCCGAAAGTGCAACGTGTTTTCGGACTTGACCAGAATCATGTCCAAATCCCGTCGGATTTGACTTAATGTTGAGTCCGAAATTCTGACGTGTTTTCGGAATTGACTCCGATGAAGTCCGGAAGTCCGAAGTGTTACTGGGCTTGTTGAGAAATTTAGTGGAACTCAGGGAAATAAGTACGAGCAACACGTTGATGCTCAGGAGATAACTTCCCGAATTTGAGTGTACCTGGGGGTTTTTCGACCCGATGAGCACTTTTGTGAGGACTATTTCGGTGTACGGCGACACGCTGTTTGCGAAGGAGACGATTTACTCCCCAATTTGATGTATCTACTTCACGGAAAGAAGGATTTAAAAAAAAACCACGTTCTGAAACAACATTCGCTTCATTGCCAAGTACCTTTAATTGCGTGGTACGCGAAGTAAGTTGACTTGTTGCGAACCTCGTTCGTTAACGGTTCGCAGAGAAACAACACACCGGCGCGCTAGGAGCCAATGCGCAGCCAGAACAGCTTTGCTAGCAGCTAACCCACAGCGTAGCGCGGGATTCGAGGAGACAGGCACTGAAAAACCAAGCGAATTTTTTTTGGGAACGTGGTTTTCTTGGGAATCCTTCTTTCCGTACAGTAGGTACACTAACATTCGGGGTAAGTTGTCTCCTGGGCATCTGCGGGTCGCTGAACACCGAAATAATCCTCAAAACCGTGCTCAGCTGGTCGCAAAAGCTCCCAGGTACACTTAACTTGCGTACAGGCTATGATTTGCAACGAAATCGTCGCCTGGACATCAACGTGTCGAGGTTCACCCAAATAGTTCTCGAAAACATGTTCAGCGTGTCGAAAAACCTCCCAGGGACATTCGAAATCGCGTGACAATCAAATCGTAAAGTCCCGAAGTTTAACGGGTTTTCAAACTTGATGGGAGTCAATTCCGGAAACACGTCGGACTTTTGGACTTGATGGGAATCAATTCCGAAAACACATCGGAAATTGACTCCCATCAAGTCCGAAAGTCCGACGTGTTTCCGGAATTGACTCCCATCAAGTCCGAAAGTCCGACGTGTTTCCGGAATTGATTCCCATCAAGTCCGAAAGTCCGACGTGTTTCCGGAATTGATTCCCATCAAGTTCAAAATTCCGACGTGTTTTCGGAATTGACTCCGATCAAGTCTGGAAGTCTGAAGTGTTTCTAGACTTGTGGAGGACATTAGTGCGTCAGGGAATTGAGTACCCGTAACCCTGACAGATACATACATGCACCCTGTGTCGAGTTGCTAGCCTCCTGGCAGGCGCCTCCCGGATAACCGATACGCGAGAACTCATCACATAAGACGGTTAACAGGGAAATAAAATACCCGGGGCGGATTAAAACTGGCTAGGGGAAGTATCCCCGAATATAAACCAAACATAAATGTAGTGTAAGATAAGAACGCATTACCCAAGTAGGTGCCCTCACTGGAGGGGTTAATCCCACCAACGATCCCTATTGGGTGCAAGCCTCGGTGGTCGGCGCAGGCTCCATGAATTTTGGGGGCAGCGGCAAACACTACGCAGCTAACAAGGTCAATGGAATGGGGGAGCAAAATCAAAGCTCCAGTGATGCGAGAGTAGAAAGCGAGGACGTTGTTACGAATTCAACAGAGTACTGGACACCTGGAAAAACATCCAGGGAGCAGAGATGAAGGGAGATGAGATAATAGATAGGTTCAGGCGTACCTAGACAGCACTGAGTCAGTGGTCTCTCGGGCATGTAAAATTTACAAGTGCGTTAAAGAGGACTGGAGAAAGTGATGTCCTTGATGAGGTGTCTAAGCAGCACAAAAGAAGCGTCTAGCAAGCTCAAGTTGAGCTTCGCGTTAATGCTGCTGAACAATGCCCGAACCTCACAGAGCGCAGTAATCGCTGTGCAGACTTCAATACCAGAAAGGAATAGAAAGGAAAGGTCGTCCTTATCCGACGTAACAATCAAGAGGCAGACAGCGAACAAAGGAGTGACCATGCAGCCACAGCACCAGAGGATGGATGGGGCGAATTCCAACACCTTGGTACCCTACCGCTGGTAGGGGGACAAAGACTGGAGACGTATTGGTGTAGCTGCAGAGGGGCAGCAGCACGAAGGACAAACGTTTATTTGGAAAAAGATGAACGTCAAGCGCTCCGTACACGTAAACACTATACTCAATTTTTTTTAATAATTCTATTATTGTTTGCAAAAGATATGAGCATTCTAAAATTATGTCGGTAAGCACATTACCTTAAGGTCAAGGAAATGCGCCCTGCGTATGGCGGCACGCAGATGGCAATCTTAACGATGCCAGGTACAAACCCATTGGACATCATCAGCAACGGGAAGGCAAGGATCGGCTGGGTTATAGTCAGAGTACGAGAACAAGTCACGGTAACGGGGTGTTTTACATGTTTAACTTTTAGGCACCTTTCGCACAACTGCGACAGAGGAAACAATGCGACAAAGCCGTGTTTTCTATGCGGGGCCAGGGGCCACCTCGCCGCGAACTGCAAGAACGATCCAAAGTGTACCCAGTGCGAGAAACTAGGAGCTGATTACAGACACCGAACTAGGTTTGCAAGCTGCACAGACCTGGTAAGATGAAAGAAAGAAAATGGCTGAGTTTATACAAATAAATTTGCACAGTACTCAAACCGCGCAAGACTTGCTTTACCAAACGGCTAAAGAACGTGAAGTGGATATTTTGCTCATCTCTGAACAATACAGAAACCCGGAACAACATTGGCTGGCACTCCGGCAACCGTGGCGATGTGGGTATACACATACTGTCTAGGGTCAAGACGCAGGCAAACTCAACAGAGAAATGAAATGGATTCATACGATATATACTGGATGGCACCACAGTAAGTAGCTGCTACTATTCGCCAAATGCATCACTTAACACGTTCCAGGAAGACTTCGACGACTTGGAGGGGAGCATAAGACAATGGCCTGGACTCAGCATCGTAGCAGGAGACTTCAACATCAAATCTAGGTCATGGAGTGGAGGCCCGGAAGACAGAAGAGGGCAGCTTCTAGATGAAATGATGGGCCCACTCGACCTGATAGTGATCAATGAACCAGGGATGGTAACATTCGAAAGAAGAGCCTCGTCATCGGTAATAGACCTGACCTTCCTCTGACCAACCCTAACAAGGCACCTATGCGAGTAAACTATACTGGAAGAAGAGTCGCTTAGCGACCATTGATATGTCAGCTTCGTGTTACAGAGTCGAAAACGTGATCCCTCGTGAGACAAACCCAGAGAATGGGCTGTCAAGAAATTTGATCGGGACGCCTTTGCAGAATGCATCTCGAGAGTACCGGGACTGGGCAAAACCAGTAGGACGGACGACATGTCGCAGCATTACGCAACTGAAATGAGTCTTGCGTGCGATGCATCCATGCCCCGGAGAAGAAAGCATAAGAATCAAATGCCTGCTTTTTGGTGGAACACAGCAATCTCAGAGCTGAGCAACTGCTCTATAAAACAACGTCGCAAAGCTCGAAGAGCTCGGAAAAAACGACGTCAATAAGAACAAGAGGGAAGAAGATGACTATAAATAAGTACAAGGGTGTCAGAAAGTTGCTCCGCAACGCCATCAAGCAAAGCAAGAGGCAATGTTGGAAAGCTCTGTGTGCCGATGTCGATCGAGGTCCAGGGGGTACGCCCTATATATCGTCTTGTGATGCGGAAGCTCCAGACGAGGCAAGAATTGGGTGCACCAACAGATGTGTCGACAGTACTCAAAATTGTTAAAGTGCTGTTCACAAAAGGAGTGCCCAGAGAAAACTACCCGAGGGATGTGGCACTAGAGGTACCTCTGTTCCAGATTAGCGAACTAAAACTGGCTGCAAAGAGGATAGAATCCAGAAAAACCCCAGGTCCTCCAGACCTGATGGCCTTTCCAAAGAAGTTCTGAGAGCAACTATTGGGGAAAATCCTCAACATATTCTAGTCTTATTTAACGTGTGGCTGGAAAGAGACCATTTCCCGAAACAATGAAAACGCCAGAAATTGGTTCTCATACCTAAGGGTAAAAGGAAGGATCCCAAGTCCAAGACCATCGTCTTGGAGGCCGTTATGCACGCTCAACTCCACGGGCAAGCTTTATGAAAGGATGATTTTGAACAGCGTGCAGAGTGAATTGGACGCCCCGGAGATCGAAGGGCTATCGGAGATGCAATACGTGTTTCGTGTAGGACGGAGCACTCTGCATGCGATGCAGGAAGTGCAGAAAAGACTAGACAAAGCGTTTTCTATGAAACCAAAGCCTGGAGGTTTCTGCGCCGTCGTAACACTTGACGTGAAAAACGCCTTTAACGTAGCCAGCTGGGAACATATACATATGAAGCCCTTGAGAGGAGACTCCCCGAATATCTTATGAGAATCGCTAACAGCAACCTAGAGGATGGTACGCTGATTGTTGAAACAGAAGGTGGCTCCACGGAAGTCGAGATCACGGCAGGAGTGATACATGTATTTTGAGGGACTGCTGAGGCTCCAACATCTTAAAGGCGTGACCTAGTAGGATATTCTGATGACCTGGCTATGGTTACGGTAGCTGCATCTTTAGAGGATATAGAATGGAAACGCAACGAGACATTGACAATCGTCAGCTGGAGGATGAAGGCACACGGCCTCAAAGTGGCCCAGGAGTAGACCGAAGCTCGTAACAAAGAGAAGAAATTTCGAGCATCCTGAACTTGAACTAGATGGATACAGAATACGATTCCAGGATAGCATTCGGTACCTGGGTATATGGATCGACATGCACTGGAAATTCAAAGACTACATCTGGCGAACATCGGCCAAAACAGGTAATGTAGGCATAGCACTACAACAGCTGATTCTCAATGTGGGAGGCCTAAAACAAGGCAGCCAGGTATTTCTGGCGACTAAGATGCACTCAGTCCTACTCTACGGATCTGGGGTGTCCATGCGCACAACAGAGCAGTCATGAAGAACATGGCGTCTGTCCAGCGACGAATAGCACTTAAAGTTATTAACGGAGTGGCATAGTCCTACCATTAGTTTAAAGCTTATTAAAAACCAAGTACGTAGAATCACAAAAAATCAAGAGCACATTGCCTCTGGTTCTGATAGTTCTATCATCCAGTTAAAGTTTGAAATCGAATTATGAAGTGGTTTTTACAAAAACTTTGAATGAAACTGAATTTTGTTTTGTTCAAAGTTTTTGCAAAAACCATTTGATATTTCGATTTCAAACTTTTACTGGATGATAAAACGTTCAAAACCACAGGCCAATGTGCTCTTGATCTTTTGTGATTCTACGTATGTTATTTTTATAAGCTATAAACTGTGTCAATTGCTCCGTCGGTAATGGTACGGCTATGGCACCCCCTTAACGGATATCATACCATATCACTGGGCGCAACCTTGCTTCTGGCAGGAATATCTCCGATATGGCTACTCGCCAAGAAAAGAGCCAATGTGTGGGGGATGCAACAGCGAGAGGACGAGACAGCTATCCGGATTAATATAAAAAAAGCCCACGCAGCCCTACTACTAGAGTGGAAAGGTGAAAGGGACGCATACCCTAAAGACAGATGGCCACACAGACTTATTATGTACGTCAAAGTGTGGAAGACGCGAGAACATGGAAGACTCGATTACTGGGTGACGTAGGAACACAGTGGTCACGGGTGGCCTCGGCGCCTACTTGTTTAAATACAGAAGGAGAAAAGGCAAGCCAACTTGCCAGGATTGTGACGCTGAATGGGAGGACGCGGAACATGCGTCCTGCGACTGCATAACCTACATGGAGGTGCGGGCCCAACAACAACAAAGGAATTGGGACACTCTTAGAGACATAGACACTGGCTGAAGTTATGTTGCGAGGACCGGAATTTCGGGACAATATTGCGTGCTTATTAAGGCACGTGATCACGAAGAAGAGAGAGAAAGAAGTAGAGACGCAGCCAATGGCGAACTGCGGACCCTCGGACTAGAGGAAAAGGAGAGTCGCGCGAAGTTACGAACGAGCCCGTGTGTGTATGTGTGTGTGCGTGCGTGCGCGCGCGCGTGTGTGTGTGTGTGTGTGTGTGTGTGTATGTGTGTGCACGCGCCAAGTAGGAAAAGAACAAGATGCAGGAGGTCCCAGGGGTGGGACCCAGGCATAGAAAAATGTCGAGCTCGAACCCCTAATCCCTTGGTTGCAAGGCTAAAAGGGAAGGGGGAGTAGGAATAATGACAAAAATGGTAACGGATCCAGGCAATCAGAACGGGACCCACCGAAGGAATGCTCACGCGATACCGGTGGGGTCTCAGTGTCGTAGGGTCACTGGCAGAGGAGCTCGCTCCACCCATGCCCACGAAAAAAAAACATACATACAAAATTTTTTTAAAAACCTATTGTTCTGACTCAGGAACCTCAAAAAGCTCGAAATTCATAAAAATCTTTGATTCGAAAATTTTCATCGTTACAAAGCTTTATCTTTGAGAAAACAAAAATGAGACTTCCATCGACACGATTGCATGGAAAATAAAAATTTACACCGTGACGACTCAAATTGTTTCAATCGTGAGTTTAAATTATTGATATCTGCACAACCGAAGTGTCGAAAATATCCTTCTTTTGAATATAGTTCAGCAAGTATAAGGAGATATAAAAGAAAAATATATGGCTAAAGACGTATTTTAAGGTCGACAACTACCTTAACATTTTCATGTATAATCAATTTGTGACGAGCTAGACGTATAAAAATGATTTTATTTTTATCTCCACTATAATAGCCACTTTAGCGGGGCAAAAGTCGCGTTCGATTTTCTATTATTCTCGCATAAGCTTAAGTACCCAATTCCTGGACAGACTGAAAAGTGGGACCTAAACATGGACAATCATAAAATAGTACTATTGCTGATAAATTCGGCAACGGTGTTGATTTATTAGTGTAATTTACATGCGTTATTAACAGTATCTTGTAAATTGGAGTCTTGAAATGTGTGTCCAGCTTTATATCGCCGTTCGTTTGCTATACCCGAAAGCGGGACACAATGTAATTTCAATGTAATTCGGCTGTGGGGGTTTCGAGTCCGTCGCGCTGTCCCGGTATTGCTCCAGATATGAGTAAATTTGTATAGGATGTCGAGGCACTAGGAGCCTTACATGGACTTTTCAAACTTCTTTTTTTATTATAAGAAAACACGAAACTGAGTATGTTTTTGCATAAACGTATAAGATTCGAGCTTATTTAATCATAAAATCCCACGGTTTTGAAAAAGTTGGCTTATACTTTGTAACCATGTCATCCGTTTCTTACTATGCTATAAAACTGTCCCGGTATTGGGTGCTTTACCTTATGCGGGAATAATAAAAATTAGCGGGAGTAAAATAACATCGTCTAATGGTGTACGTTTACAGTAAATTTGGTTAAAACTAACAAAATTATAACGTAAAGTTGTCACAATGAAGATAGAAATAAAGTACTATTTAACGCCTAATTACACTTGAAATAGTCGATTTGCGGTTATAATTTAACAAGATTTCTTTTTATTAATAAATATTGCATACTGATGGAATGGAAACTGCACTACATTCTGGCATAAAGGTATAAATCTGTGGTGCCAAGGAATAAAGGAATACGTCACTTGGAAATATTTTCGAGATATTGCGATTTAAATGCTAAATGAATCTGTGGGTATTTTCCTTTTTCAATTACGTTGTAACTACGTAATAACGATTTTTTTTATCAAAACAACTTTAAAAAATGGTGTATTCAACCTCAAAAAAGTGAAAAATGGCCTTAACTCATGATTGTATCCTCAGTTACGCAATGCGTGCTCCTGTCTCAGAGGTCTTGCAGGAACTGACTTGCAAGTGACGTCACATTCTTTGAAACTAAGTGAGACAAATAGTCGCCATCTGGCAAACCTGCTTACCTGGCGGGCAACGTTATTTGCGTGAGCACGGGACTCACGTGTAATAGTGTATAGGGCATTAGAGAGAGGATAGTACAGAGAACGAATATTTGGACACATACATAAAAGTGGTTACTAGAAGCATGGCATAAGAGAAGATCCTTAAAGTTCGTTGAAAACAGATTTTAAAAGTCACTGCAAGTGGGTCGATTTTAGAGATCGCTTAAAACAGACATAAAATACATTTTCCAATTGGTTTTTAAGATATTTTAAGATTTTTAAGATAATCTGAGTTCAAACAATTTTTTACCAAGAAAATTAAAAAGCCATAATTTAATTATTACGCTTTTTATTACTGTGAAATTATTTGATTAAAACATAAAGTGGATGATAAAAGATTTCCTTTCCAAATAACGTTACTATTTTATGCTGGATTTATAGATTCATTTTGAATATTTATATAATTTGGATGTTTACATCGTGAATAATTTCCCATGTGAAAACAAAGGTCTTTTGATAAATAAGCTAATGCTAGCAAAACTTTGCACTTATACAAGAGAATTGAAGAATAAATAAATGACAACGATTCTCCTGTATTTAAAGTTATTCTGGGAAAAATAAATAGGGCATTAGAGAGCACGGCGTCTCCCTACTAATCTATCTCGTCTATTCTAATCTAATACATTAATATTGCTTACTGACAACCACTTATAGTCTAGATTTTTTACATTAGTATCTCTCGCATATAAATACATTTACATGGTTTTGCCCGACAGTTTACAAAGATTAATTATCACAGGAACACAAAAAAAGTGGTCTTTTACTGAGACACAACCTACCACCTCTTATGCATTTCTCCGAAACTAGAATTGCGCCATCACCCCTCAATTTTTTTTTAAATCGTGGAAAACCACCCCTAAATAAAAAAATCCGGAATATTTCGCTTGTAACGTTGGGCAAATTTGTATAAACTGCCTAAAAATGACTACAGATCCAAAGCTATACGCATTTTGAGGCGCTGAATCCGAATCTAAAGGCAGATTTGCGCCATCACCCCTCAGTTTTTTTAAATCGTGGAAAACAACCCCTAAATCGAAAAATCCGGAATAGTCCGCTTTTAACATTAGGCAAATTTGAATAAACTGCCTAAAAATGACTGCAGATCTAAAGCTATACACATTTTGAGAGGCTGAATCCGAACCTAATTCGAAAAATTCAAAAAATTCAGCTTTTGACCCTTTCAACCCTTGAACTTATAACCCTTAAACCCTCAACGCTTAAACACTGAACACTTAAATACTGAACCCCTTAAACCTGAACCCTTTAATCCCCAGCCCTAAAATCCTTAAACATTGAACCCTGATTGCTTTAATCCCCAGTCCTAAAATCCTTAAACATTGAACCCACAACCCTTTAACCCTGAACCGTTTAAACCCTTAACCGTTGAACCCTGAACTCTTAAATCCTTAAACCCTTAGATCCAGAATCCTTATGCCCTCAACCCTTAAACCCTTAAACGATGAACGAACCCTTTGCAATACTTTCCTGAAAACTTAGGTGACTACAGCTAAGAGCAAGGTGAGCGGTTTCACCAAGACCTAAAAGAAATGGAGAGGAGATATCATGAGGTATTAATATGATGACTGACTACTGCTGGATGTTGAAAAGAGATCCTAACCCAGGTGATAAAAAAAGATCCAGAAATCCTTTACACAGATCATTTGAGGATAAAAGAATCCGCTATAAGCGAAAAAGAGAAAATTGAATTACTTTTTTAAAGACAAAAGGTTTAATGGTTTAAGAGCTAAGGGTTTCAGTTTTCAGTTTTTAAGGATTTTAAGGGTCAATTAATAATTTGAGGGTTGATGGTTTAAGGGTTCAGAGTTTAATGGTTAATCGTTCAAGGGTTCAGGGTTTAAGGGTTGAGGGCTTAAGGGTTCAGGATTTAAGGGTTCTGGTTTAAGAGGTTCAGGATTTATGGGTTATGGGTTCAGGATTTAAGTGTTCAGGGTTTAAGCGCTGAGGGTTTCAAGGTTTAGGGTTTAAGGTTTATAAGATCAAGCGTTCAGGGTTTAAGGGTTGAAAGGGTCAAAAGCTAAATTTTCCGAATTTTTCGATGTAGGGTTGGTTTTCCGTGATTGAAAAAATGTAGAGGGAATGTCGTAAATCTCGGTTCGAATCCGGATTCACTGCCCAAAATATATATAGCATTAGATCTGCAGTCATTTTTAGGCAGTTTATACAAATTTACCTAATGTTAAAAGCGGAATATTACGGATTTTTCGATTTAGGAGTGGTTTACCACGGTTTAAAGAACACTGAGGGGTGATCGCTCAAATCTGCCTCTGGATTCGGATTCAGCGCCTCAAAATGTGTATAGATTCAGTTCTGCAGTCATTTTTAGCCAAATTATACAAATTTGCCTAATGTTAAAAGCGGAATATTCCGGATTTTTCGATTTATGGGTGGATTTCCACGATTAAAAAAACTGAGGGGTGATGGCGCAAATCTGTCTTTGGATTCGGATTCAGCGCCTCAAAATGTGTATAGCTTTAGATCTGCAGTCATTTTCAGGCAGTTTATTCAAATTTGCCCAACGTTACAAGCGAAATATTCCGGATTTTTTGATTTAGGGGTGGTTTTCCACGATTTAAAAAAACTGAGGGATTATGGCACGTATCTGCCTTTGGATTCGGATTTAGCGCCTCAAAATGCGTACAGCTTTGGATCTGCAGTCATTTTTAGGCAGTTTATACAAATTTGCCCAACGTTACAAGCGAAATATTCCGGATTTTTTG
>JAPYZO010005948.1:0-10529 GCA_030522905.1 Torymus flavipes | reverse complement strand
TATATAAATGAGAGATAGTTTATGCGTAAAGTATTCAAAAAGCTCTTATACATTAAAATCGGAAAGAAACCAGAAAACATTCCCGTATTTACTCGATATTTTTTCAAACCGATAATTCTAGGTATATTTGCTCGAATTTTCGTTCGAAATTTTTTTTTCTTAAGCATGAACTATCTCTCATTTACATATATACCTAACATTACTTGTCGAATATTGCTATTCAGTGCAAAAATTTACCATCTATATTGAAGTATGTCCTAATCCTAAAATATCTCAAATAGTCTAAAGGAAAAGTGGTTGAGATTGATGTTTTAATTTTATTGAAGAATGAATATGTAAGTAAATTATTTTGGTCGCCGAGTTACTTATTACACATTACAAAACAAATTGTGTAGACATTGCTGTACTACTTGTGGACAAAAACTTATCATTAAAAAACTTAAACTATTAATTAATTGGTTTGAAAATTATTAATATCCGTGTATTAGTAAGAATGTTTTGATTGATATCATCACAAGAAAATAACTTTTTTAATTGTTTAAATAGTTGTATATATTTCATTTTATTAAATTGAAAATTTATCTTTCAAATAAAAACATTATTCAAAATTCTGTTTAAACCTTAATTGATTAGAGTTGATAAAAGCCTCTTCAAATCTGGTATAAAAAAACTTTAAAATATACTTTTGCCGATAAGGTAGAACTTTACATGCAGATAATGCATATTATATTGAAAAAGTATTGTAGAAGTTACTTGATTTCGAATGTTTTTTCGGTAATCTGTTAGATATAGTAAATATCTGTAATGCAGACCTCGAAATTGACTAAAGAATAGACATCTTTTAGGTTACTGTGCACCATATATTTATTTCGATTATTACACACACATTGTCTTTATCAGGTGATCATTTAAATGATTGATTTTAAAATATGTTTAACTTATAGTATCAAAAAATATAATTAATTTTTACTTTACGTTGTGCAATGAACGTACTAAAGGTTTTTTTTTTAATTTTTGATGTACACTCATGATAAGGCAACTATATACATGTGCGGCTCAATGGTCTAGGGGTATGATTCTCGCTTTGGGTGCGAGAGGTCCCGGGTTCAAATCCCGGTTGAGCCCATTTTTTTTTTATTTTTTTTTACAAATGAAATTATATTTATTCTTAATTAATATAAGAATACAAATTTTTTTAGAAATTATTTTACAATTATTAAATTAATAAATTATTATATTTTAGTTACCGAAGAAGTTTGTATTGCAGATCCACATAAGTAAAAAATGTTGAATTAAAAATTGCCATAAAAATTAAGATACTTTTTATTATTATATAAAATTTATTTATAATTCAGTTTTTATTGTAAAACAAAAAGAAACAATAGCACGCGCTCGATAATAAAAAACACACGTAAAAAAAATAAAACTAGAATTTCTTCAATGTATTTAAAATTTTCTTAATTAGCAATTTTAAATGAATATTATAAATACCTATATTCACTGCTATATGTGTAAACAAATATATTATATCTTAAAATATTATTGAATGCTTTTTTATTTTTTGGACACTCCGTACGGGAAGTTCGATTTCTCGCACGCTCGGCAAAAAGCGTGTGCTCAAAATCGAACTTTCCACACGTCGTATCAAAAAGTCGTACAATACATATTCGTAATATACTATTTCCTAATAGCGCGATAGAGAAACTAATAAATCTGTCTTTCTAATTGTTAATACATTAATGACTTATATATTTAGGCTGCAGGTATGATCATTTCTTTCGATTAAATGGATTTTTCGTCGGAAAAAATATTAAGTTTAATCTATCATTTCTAAATTACATGTTAAAATATGTAATTATTTTGGTCTTAGTCGAAAATAATTACGCCTGTGCTATTCGTACGAAAGATTTATGTACACAAAGTATATAATACATATATAATGGGACATAATTTCTATCTACTTAGATATTAAAAACAATGAACATCACAGGAAGGTCTTTTTGATCTGATACTATGAATTGATGTACTATATTTATCAATTTTTGTCGCACAAGTAGCATCGGTACAAGTATAACGCTTTGCGGCACGCGTAATTAACATCTATCCGAGCTCGCGCTCTATTTGCTCTTTTTTACGGAATAACGACCTTTAACAAAAATTGATTATATTCATAGTAATACTTGCTGTAACATATTAAAAAATGAAAAAAACGAAAAATTCAAAATTGTTTTTTGGTTATAAAATAAAAGAAAAACGACATAATGAAACAATAGGTTATGCTATCTCCAATCTCCTTCAAAACGAAGAGAATAAACTTTGATGAAAATTGATCGATCGGTTCAAAAGTTATAGCCGGCACACACACACACACACACACACACACACACACACGCGCGCGCGCGCGCGCGCACACAACAAAGCTACAAAGCTTCCTGTTTGAGGAGGTAAAATATAGTTATGCCTTCTGTAATATATCAAGTAAAGTATACTACATTTAAGGGTTTTGGTTGGTTATGTAACGATTTTAAACCGATTCCTGGTAGTAAAATTAACATTCTATTGTAATGAAACCGAATCAAATCGATGAGCAAAGTTTAAATTGTATAATCAGCTAATTCAATATCACACGATGAGACGTGTAGAAGAATTATTAGATTTTGATCGTGTATCAAATAAATCGTTATAGTAAAGAATAGCTTTTACTTGTTCACGTGTACTATGCCGTAACAAGAACAACAACAACAATTTCTCGATCACGCATTCATTTTCTCCAGTTTTCTTACAAGATCAAATGACGAAAATTATTTTTTAAATATTTTCAACCTTACTAGGATAGCCATTGTCAAATAGGCAAATACTATTCATATACAAAGCATATCTTCCGACACAGACTTCTGTCAAAACCTGTTACTGCATCTATCGCCTCTTCCTAAAGCTACGCTCATACCCACACCTCCATATCAGCACCGATCTACGACCATCTTCACGCACCGAGTGAAAGTACCATCGCGACCAGCCTCTCACCAGCTGATCGGAGGATTTACATAATGACTATATACTTACAAGGATGACCCGCGCGTTCGCTCGTCTACCGGAATAAAAGAGCTAATTATACGTAAGCGCGCTGGAGTCGATACTCGGCGTGCCTTAATTCACAAGAACGGCTCAGTGGTCTAGGGGTATGATTCTCGCTTTGGGTGCGAGAGGTCCCGGGTTCAAATCCCGGCTGAGCCCATTTTTTTTTCTTCGACGGGTTATCGCCCCGGGGCATCGCGAACGCTCTTATACCTCCGCCCCCTGTGCGTTTATGAAGCGCGCCCTTCGCGATTGCGGGATGGGAAACAAATGGCGGGGTTACGGGGATTGGTCGAGAGTTGGTGGTGCGAAAAGCAAGATTGTGAAGTTATTTAGTGGTAGTGGGTAGAATGAGTTACCTTTATTTTGTTATCAATTATTTTGCCAATAAATTAAACTGCATACATACTGATAAAATAATGGGAAGGTTGATTAATGTCAAGTTGGTATAATAAAGATGAAAATCAAAATTTTTTAAATTAGTGTTAATAAAGAAGATACCTTTTATGATTAATATTTTTTAAATTTTATGATAGATAAATAAAACGGAGAGTATTCAATAAATCTTAAGTAAGTACAATGAAGGTGTAAGGTTTTTCTGATTTCTAGAAAAATTTTAAGTAAATTTAAATACGTTTTCTAACTCGACTTTACATTGTTCAATGAATGAATATTTTTTAAGACGAGGAAAAGTACATGTACATCAAATATATGTGGATAAAGTAAGAATAATGTTGTAGTAAAATTTACGTTCTATTCCTACAAGAACTTTCGCCATTTATTGTTTATGATCGATGGATTTATAAACATCAATTTTTCTGTAACGCGCGAAAATGTTGAGTCATCGCTAAAAATTGCACTTGTCTATATACGTCAATGTAAATGGATAAATGATTAATTTTAGTCAAAGGGTTCTCTAACTAATAAAATTGGTTTATATTAAAATGCGAAAAATTGCAATTTTTGTCGCGAAGCAACAATAAATGGAAAATCCCTTCTCATATATTCTTACAACAAAGCTTAAATGTAACAAATAATTGCTGTTTTTTAACCAGAATACTTTTTAAAAGAATAAAGGACACAGCATCCAAAAATTTTTGTCAACATTATACACATATTGTATTTATTACATCACGTGCGTTTATTCCACATTTAACTTTATTTAAAACCACATACTCCCAATGAAGAATTAAATTAAAAAAAAAACACCTAAACCTCATCAAAACTCTTATACCTCAAACAGAATCTATTCATCCGCTACTTTAAAGAATATATCCGCAGCGAGTACTTACAACCCGCGCCATTATTCACTTACACCTCTTCCGCAACCGCCTTCCTACATTTTCCAACCCTCTCTCAGCTCGCACAATCCACACCTCATCGACCTCGCTTTTTGGATTTCCTCTGACCCAATCGACCGCAACCCCATCTCTCTCTCCATTGCATCTATAAAGAACGGTGAGCAAACACAGGTGCGCGAAGAATGGCAGCGCAACGGCGGGCTTCTTTAATCTCCCCTCGCTCCGCAAACGAAGTTGTCGAGACGAAATTGGAGCACTAGGTAGCGCAATCAGCGAAAAGAGCCGGCGAGCGTGTGGGCGGGTTTTGCGAATGCGCGCGGTTGGAAGGTAGGGGCTTTCGTGCTCCATTGTCGCTCTGTTGGGAAACGCGCTTTTTAACGTGTAAGCGATCGCCTCCGTGTGATGTGGTTTGCTTGTGTGTGTGTGTGTGTGTGTGTGAGAGAGAGAGAGAGAGAGAGAGAGAGAGGTTTTGTTTGAGGAAACGGCGAGTAGCGGTTTTAAGTGATGATACTACTGGTTTGGAATGACTGTGATGATGATTTTATCACTTTTTCGTAGCAATAACATATAATTGGATAAATATATAGACCTGAAGTTATAATAGGCTGCAGTGTCATTGACTTGCAGACTAATTTATAGATTATAGTTTTAATTATGTTTCACATGTATTTTACACATGAGCATGGTTTAGATTTTACACAGTTATAAAGTTTTTATAACCTTAGCAAAAATTTTGTTATACTTCCGAATCCCATTATAAAGTTGTTTTTTTTCTAACTTTAGTTTTATATAAGTATTATAACATCTCTTAACTTAAGTTATTATTAACTACTAACTATACTAAAATAATATTCGCAAAAATTGTAATAAAATTTATTAATCATAATTTTGACATGTACAAAGTTACGCGATGAAAAATTTGTTTATTATTAGTTGTGTACTAATTTTAGTATTTGAATTCTACTTCTAATGGAATGTGCTCTACTTTGTTCAGCCATTTCAATAAAAATCAATTGATTATAATCACCCATCCATTATGAAAATAGGAATTAATATATCTGAAACCGCAACCATTAGTAATTAGATGAATAAAGCTATTCAATTAAATACTGTTTTAAAAGCATGCGCTTCTTGACCTCACATAAAAACTTTTACTTGAAAATGCCACAAAATCCAGTAACAAATTCGAGAAAACGTATGTAATAAAATAAAAAATTTCTCTCCTCCACTCTTTCCTGCACTTAATTAAACGACTACTTTGGCCACGTGAAAACCAACTTCTAAACTAATTAACATCGACATGCTCTTTAACTCCCACCTGCGCGAAATACTCCGACTCATACTTCCCCAAAAACTCATCGCGCACTAATACACACACACCCTCAATTCCTCTACCAAAACCTCATCGCCCTTTCTCTATACCGTCAAAAAAAAAAACGCCATAACGGTCGCCAGGCCGAAAAAAAACAAACAAACACAACGCTAACGATTCATCGGCCGCGGAGTTAATTGCGGTGGCGGCGTTTCGGCGATTTTTCATCGATTACGTCGTCACGCTCGATCGACTTTTCAGTTAGCCTCGCAGGCAATTTCCTGGGCCGTTGCCGCGCAGAAGTTTCATTAATGTGGGGTAAATGTAGGTGTAAAGTGGGAGAAGTCCGAGGTGTTGTGTTGGCTATCGATACTTTAGTTTTATCGAGCGTGGATCGTGGTTGATGAGTGGGAAGATATAGCGTATGGCGAATAATGCAACTTTGAAATAAAGGCATTAAATTTGCAGGCATTTTGGTGATAATTAATCGATGAGCTGGTTGGATTTTATAGAAAATGGAATGGATGAAAGAAAAACAATATATTCTGTTAGAGTATTTTTGAAGCATAAAAAATATTTTTAAAACGTAAAAGTGTGCCTTTAATCGTTGTATCTTAAGGTTATCTGTGAGAACATTTGTACCGACAGTGTAAAAAGTAGTCTTTATGATTTTAAAGAAATTTTCAACGAAAGAAATGTGATTTTTAATTCTCAATGGATTTATTACATAATTATTCTGGAGTAACTTTAAAACTACAAATGCGAATTCAATTGTAATCTCATTGTCGCCGAGATTACAAATTAATTAAAAACTTTAAAAACTTCGAATCAGATAAAAAAGTAGAAAGTTTTATACTTAGATTCGAATTAATTGGGCAAAAGCGAGGCTAAAAGTTGTATAATAAAATCTATAATACACTTTATTGATCAATACTTTCATTAAGAGTTAATTTGCACATTCAGCTCTTCTCAATTGACGTGCTACTTATTTTATTGAAGCATGACTAATTGTTTATTTGCGATTTGTGCTGATTGTAATTCGATTTTCACTAAATATATATTGACAATTATAGCAAGTACTGTCAAAATATATCTGGCAGATTAAAGTATAAATATATCATATTGTTCAAAGCCACATTTTTATCATTAATATACATATAACATAAGCTTTGGAAATAATTTAAATTGAATTTTTTCAGTTATTAGTCTAGAACGCCTTTGTTTTTACATTTTCTTTCAACACATCCTTTGAGAAAAAGGCGTTAGATTAAAAAGTTACCGGTACGATCATCAAACACTTTTTCTCTCGAGAAGGCGTGAAAAATGTTCTTCCTTTGACAAACTTCGAACTAAAGATGTGAAAATCAATTTTTCTGAAATTTATCTGAAAGTCTATCAATACCCGCAGTATTATAAAAAGGACTTGTCCTAATAAACAATCAATTATTCTTTAATATATGACAAGGATAAAAGTGGATTGATGTAGTCAGATTTCATAAGTTATTTATTATAAATTACAGCTAATTGATTTGACACAAAAAAACTTAAATAAGTCTTCTTCTTATTATTATTCCAACTAGTAATAATAAGTGCACAGAATCGTGCTATAATATTTCAATTATGAACCATCCGAAACTAAATAAAGACTGTATAAGTATGATATATATTTAGAACACTGAAAGCGAATATCAGCACAGCATATCATGATAAATTTCGTTCACAAAACAATCTTTTCGCAATATATAGCGAAACTATAACCTTGAAAATTTAACGCATTCCAAAAAACACTTACAACAAGTCCACATAACCGTATCCAGCTCAAAACCGGCCACATGAAATCACCAACAGCCCAGGCAGTTGGCCCCTAATACCCGTAAAACGGAGCCCTAACAAGCAAATCATCATCACCACCGTCGGTCATCGCGCGGCCGAAAGCTCCTAATCATCCGAGAAATTTCACGGAAATGGATGATCCGCTCGCGACGGCCACACCCCGCGCAAAAATTTCTCTCAAAGAGCGCATCCTCCTAATCAACTCCTCCTCCTACTCCGATTAGACCTTGTGTGCAGGTGCAGAGAGACGGCCCACCTGCCGTGTAATGGCCGGGTAATGACTCGGTGAAATCCGGCTTCGTTAACGCCGTCATTTCCGCGCGCGCTATGTGTCTGCGGTGGAAACTGGGTCGGCATCGAACGGATGAAAAATGAGGTTCGCGCGCAAGGTGCATCGCGATATGGGTTGGCGGTGTGTGTGTGTTTTCGGCTTCGTGGCTGAGGAGGAGGGAGAGTTTTTTTGTTTCGGCGATGATATGTGGGAGTTAAGGATACGAGCGATAGAGTATAGAAGTAAATGTGACAAGTCGGAAGGGAACGAATAAACACTGTTGTTGCGTTCTCTGAAAAATATGATGCATATATATTATGCATTTTTTTAAATAAATATAAATATAATATTTTGGTCTGAGAATTTTTGTGTTGAATTTATGTAAAGCTACGCAAGAGTAATTAATGAAAGTATTAATAAATTTATATACTTGCTTGTTTTTCAGGGAAAACGTTTTAATTTTATGATTGTATATTAACAATAATGTTTATTAATATTTACATAAATATACTTTAGTGAAAAAATTAACTTAATTTTAATTTGAAAAATTAGTTTCGAATTATAACATTAAATTCTCGATTTGTCGAAGATTTATAAACAATTTTAAACTCTCTTGTAAGTTTATCTGTGGGCTGTATATATGATGCGTAATCGGAGTATAACATACATGTGGGAAAATTCATGGAAAACCTATGACTTCACATTTCCTAACGAAATTATTCACTTGTGTAGTAGAACATTGTTAAGCCTTTTATGAAAATAATGTCAATGCTAAGATACAGTGTCAGAAACGTTTTTTTACTGGTCAAAAATTTTCTGGTACGCTATAGAGAACAAGAAATATCAGAGTTTGAATGTTTTGCCTGAAAAAACAAAACGCTTTAGTTACAGATTTTTTTGTGTATTTCGTCAATAAACGGAGCAAGGTAATTTAGTACATATATATATGTATAGTTCGACCCTCTCATTTTACGATTTTACGAATAATTTTATTTTATTCTAATAATTTCATTTTATTTAATTTAACAAGAAATAACAAACGATTTTAATTCATCGTAATGAATATAATATGTTATGACCTTTCCTTGAAATAATATTTTTTTCATCGATGACGCCTCATATTTCATTCAAATAAATTCATACACAGTGCTTATAGTATTAAATTATAATAACCATACCTGGCATAAAATAAACAATAAAATGCATATTTGGCTCCACATATCTAAACCAGTCGAGTTTGAAAAAAATGTATTTATTAAATAAAATATCTCTTCAATACGAAATATCAAATTATTCGTATACGCAACTGTTACGATACTGTTAAAGAACCGCAAACGGTAGAGAAATTTCGAACCGTATAAGCAGCCAAAACCTTTTCTCACGCGATGCGTAAAACGTGAACCGACTACATATGCATGGGCTGATATGTGCATGGTCGTCTGCACATGAATTCCGAAAATCAATCTTTATGATTGAACGAGTTTAATCTTTCCTTTTTCCGTAAAACGCTCGGAAAACTACTATGATACTCCGCAATGCTTTTGTAGGTCAACGAATAGTCCCACCCACTAAACCACTTGATACAGACTGTTCAGCTCTAAATTGAATAATGGACAAAATTCAAGATTTTTATTGATAAAATTCTATTTGAGGATAGAATATTTTTTTATTTGAGGGTGAAAGTTTTTTATTGTGTGAAGTAGTTTATTTATTCTGTTAATGAAATATTGGAAGATTTGCAAACGTAGTACAATGAAAATAAATAATCTTTGGTAATTGCAATTTTAACACACATACATTATTTTACACGGACGACCACAGCTTTAAAAATGCAATTTAAACAGCGTTTGTTGTAAGTAAACCAATATATATTTAATAACAAATAACAAAATCGTTTCCTTCAAATATAAAATTTTGGAATTACATTGAGACTCTTTACTTATACACTAAAGAACAGTTTATGAATACTAATTACAAATTCATGCCTCACTCTCAACCTCAAAACTCCAATATAATCACTGTCTTCCCTCATCAAACGCGAACGAAGACTAAATCCACACATCCGCTGAAACCCACGGCATATTCGTGAACACTCTCATATTTATAACAATTTGCCCAGCTTGAATATATATACTCGCATCAGACGGGCCATATCAAAGCGACCACGTTTTATTGACCCATATACGTACAATTCTACGGAAATATACCCGAAAATGAGGTCCAAAAAAATAAAAAAATTTTTTTGGGGCACATCTACCACCCAGCATTTTTTCGATTCTTTGGGGGTTCCTTTACATGAGAAAACTCATGTAAATTTTTTGTTTTTTGATTGCCAAACTTTTTTGCCGAACAAATTAATCTCGAATCTTTTTTGCGATTTTTTCTCTTCACTTTAAACCTCTGCTATCTAGCCCAGGAACGTCTTGAATTATTTTTCAAAAAAGAAATTAAAACTAGAAAGAAAGAGCTTTAATTTTCCTTTTTAAACGATCAAAAATGTTAATTCCTTCGAAAGTTATAGCAGTTTGAAGTTTAGCATCAGAATGACACAAAAACACATTTAAAGACAGAACGCACGATTTTCAGCGATTTACGTATTTTTATGCCATTTCGATGTTCAACTTCAAACTCTTGTAACTTTTGAAGGAATCAACATTTTTGATCGTTTAAAAAAGCAAATCAAAGCTCTTTCTTTCTAGTTTTAATTTCTTTTTTGAAAAATAATTTACGATGTTCC
>JAPYZO010005947.1:0-10951 GCA_030522905.1 Torymus flavipes | reverse complement strand
GGGCTTTGGCGTACACTTTTGCATTGACAAAAGCTCCTTGTAAATAAATTTTCAAATCCATTCGTTGTTTTTTTCAAAAGTTATTTAATAATGAAAAAATGGCATTTTTCAACTTTAGCGGTCATTTGTAAATAAACTATCGAAGTTAGAAACTTCGTTGAGGTGTACTTTTGTAGCAAATTTAATAAAGAACAATTTTCATAGAGACAATTTTTCGCTAAAACGAACCAGAACCGAGCTAGAGTGAAAAAAAAAAACAAAAAAGTGCCAAAATCGCTCCGTTTTTGTTAAATAACAAAAATTGCACACGGTTTTGACACTGCTGATAACAAGGATCTTATTCAGGATGCTAAAGCGAACCGAAAGCAAAAAGAAAATAGCCTGTGGATCGAAATGTCCATTTTCGGCTTTTTTTTCCGTCCACCGCCTGGTCTATATGTACACAGGTGATACCCGCGGGTATAAAAGCAGCAGGATCGCAGCAAGAGTCACTGTACTCCTGGCTAGCAGTCAAGCCACATCTCCAGGAGCGATCGTAAGCAGATAAGCAAGGTAAATTAGGGACTCTAGGTCGGCGATTAATCCTTCGGGAGAAAACGGGCCGAGTCAAGTTGGTTCGCCCAACTTGGCGAAAACTTTGCACTTAGGCTCAGATTGCAGCCGACGTAAAAGCAGGGGAGGCATAGCCCCCCCTCCCGTCTACCAAGCTAGTTTCGTCCTTGGGCGAAACATCATATGGAGGAACGGGTTGTCACTGTGCTGAGGTGCCACAATACGAGGACCGAATTATTTTAGTATAATTAGATTTTTTTAGACGTATTTTTCTTGCGTGGGGTTATTATAATTCTCGTTATGTTAGCTTTTTTTTAATAATTTCTTATTTTATATTTTTTTCTTTTTTGTTATTTTTCTTGATTTATATCGAGCCATTATAATTGTATGTTTTTTTCATTTATAATTTTTTATATATATTCATATGCCCAAGTAAGGGTATTTAATAAATCGTAAATTTTTTTGAAACCATTATTTGTTATTATTACTGGGCGTTATCCGACACCAAATCCCATGTCCTTACCTTATAAATTTAAATATATATATATGTAGATTTATTTCTAAAAAAGTTTTTTTTATTAATTATTGATTTTTCTTTCTAATTATTGTAGTAAATTAAAATATACACGTAAACTAATCTCAACAGTTATTCATTTATGATTCAATAAATATTCATTATTGATACCGTTATGATTATTTAAATATTCGAGAATTCTGAGTAATCATTATTATTATTATATAATAATTTAACATGGATTTACGTTCTCCATTATCAATAACTTTTTAAACAATTTATTTTAAGAATATCATTTTGATCTAATTATTTTTCTTCGGAGGACAACGAGAGCTTCAAGGACGTGGAGTTATAGATTTAAGAAACTAGTATACGCCATTGCACACTGGCAGTCCATACCCATACCCTTATCCCTCTCCTATCAATTACGAACCCTTACAGGGTAAAAGATTTCCTTAAAAATCGTTTTTTCGCTGCTTGTATATGCTATGCAGGATCTTAAGGAAAGATAAGCGTTTCCAGGTGTGCAAGACTGTAACGGTTTTCATGGTATAACTGTATTATTTTATTTAATTAGTGAAATTCCTTATGCAGACTTTATAAAACATTAAATTGTTCATTCTAACTAATATTTATAAATTTCATAAACTTTTTGCATGAACAATTTGGAATTTCTGATTAACAACGGAATATTTAATTATTCTTAAAGAAAACATATTAGCTCTAGTATTATTAAAGTTTATAATAGTTTATTATTTGATTCTAAAAAAGAATTTTAATTAACTTAATGTATTTTCGGCTATCAAGATAGCATATCCGTTCAAGGCAAGCGTCCTTCAAAGCTAATTTCACATTTTTGAAAGAGTATTTTCAATTATAAGTATAGTTATTTTAGACTGAAAAACATTAATTAATTTATTTATTATGGTTGTTAAAAATTTTATTTCTTTATGTCAAGTAAATTTTGTATAGGCCAAATACCTTGCTATTTGGTGAGTTTCCTTTATAGAAGAAAGGAAAAAGAACAAAAGATTAAAATGAGTTTTGTTGCTCAGGTAGAGAAAATAATCCTTCGAGAGTGTGACTTAAAGTAATTATTATAATCTTGAATCTTTTTTATAAAGCTATACTATGTGTCCATACATTCCAAGCCTGAACGGTTTTTTTTTTTCGAACAATATCTGTTAAACGCTAACTTATTTTATATATAAAAATACAAAAGTATTCAGTCAAAGAAAGGTTGCAATTATGAATATCGTACAAAGGTTTGTTAGTAATTTAAACTATTTTTTTAGAACGTATCTTTATAGAAAATTTAGTTTATTTTATTACTAACGTGTTAATACAAACTAAAGTATTTTTAATAAAATATCGCAATGCAGAAATATTATAATTAAACTAAAAGTTTTACTATTATAATTTCTATAACATGTCAATATCATGTTTTTATGCGGATTGGTACATAATTATTTTATAACAATAATTAATGTCTAGTTAACATTTCTACTAGAGTAGATAAGAAGAGGGAATAAGTTCGGTAAGTGATTTTGTACTATATTTTACTACACGGGTGATCATAGATATAATTGGATACAATATTTAATTTTATTTAAAATGGTATTCGCCCTTCATCAAAAAGAAAAGAAAGTTAACAGTCCGTTAAATATTAAACCGATATATGGTTTTTAAGAAAAGGAAATTACAAGGCTTTTAAAATTCAAGATTTAGGCATGCATCGCGTCATCTTTTTTATAGCTCCTTCGGTAAATTCCGAGTGGTGTAGGTCACAACGCTTGATGCAGTAGTGTAGGTACGGTAGTATGATTATTATTCAGGGTTGTGATTATGATTCATAAAATACTTTTTTAAACTATTATTTTAAATAAATAAAAAAAAATTTTATGCATATACGTAGAAGGTTCCGTCACACTCTCATTGGTACGAAGTAGGTACCCACGGTACTTCGACTTCACTTCCAATGGCTACTCACAAATATTGCAATACAGACTTACGCTTTCATTTCATAAATCGACCAAAGTTGGTCTGCGCTTATCTGATAAGATTTACAAGGAAATAAAAAATAAACTATGATTGCAGGTTTTTTTTTTCAAGTGATTTGAAACTGACGCAAACCAAAAACTAAATAATAACTAATTAATTTTTTATGTGTTGATTTTTCATAGGAATTTGGGTTTGAAGTTGATTCGATTTGAGTCTTTTTAAATCGGTACAACGAAATTCTATTCGGTTAAGAGGCGTACCAGCTTTACTATCGGGCGGCAAACGTTGTAGTGGCGGTGCGAAGGATAACAACTCGAACGAGCTCATCGCTACCAAGAAGCACCTCGATGACTCTAGGAACCGGCCATCAAACAAGAGGCGTCAGCTCGCTGCGTACAAGAACGAGATCACCGACGGCAAACGATCTTTCTCGTTGAGTCCATTTTCTGCACGCTTAAAGGTTGCCAAGTACTCGGTGGTCCAGCGTGACCAAAAATGCTGGATCATTTGAGCGATGAGTTGTCAGCGTCGCATGGGTGGCACGTTGACTGGTGTTACATTAGCTTCTGGGACTAGAAATGAAGAGCGTTGTATGAGAAAATGTGAGGGGAATAAAAACTGTAGATCTGATGGCTTGTCGGTTATAGGAGAAAGCGGTCGCGAATTAAGGCATGCTTCGATCCTGCACAGCAATGTGGCGAGTTCGGAGAAGATGAGAACTTGCTCACCTATTACACGGCGTAAATGGATATTGGTGGACTTCACTGCGGCCTCCCAGATACCGCCGAAATGAAAAGTGCTGAGAGGGTTAAATCGCCATAAAGTACCTTCATGTTCGAGAGAGGACGCTATTTGAGAGGAGAAGTTTAACGTGTCCAATAACATCTGTCTTAGAGGTGAATCTGCCTCAACAAAGTTAATTCCCTGGTCGGAGTATAACTCCTTACAATATCCTCTTCTTGAGGTAAACCGATGAAAGGCCGCGATGAAAGCCTCACTAGAATAATCCTTAACCACTTCAATATGAACAGCGCGAGTGGCCATGCAAACAAATATAGCGATGTATCCCTTCATCGTACCTTTACCGCAAGACTTAGTGAGACGAATGCTGATGGGACCAGCATAGTCTACTCCAGAACGTTCGAAGGTGATGAAGGCCGAACACGAGCGGGTGGTAAATCACGCATTAATTGCATTGAGGATCGAGCAGGGAAATGAGTGCATATGACGCACGCATGGATCAGTCTTTTCACCTCATTGCGTCTTCTTAGAACCCAAAAACGCTGGCGCAGCGTAGCTAGTGTGAGCTGAATCCCACCATGTAGAGTTCGACTGTGAGCGTCCCTAATTAATAGAGTGGTGAATGGACAGGCCGAGAGAAAAATGAAAGGGTGTTTCGCCTTTTCTTCTAGTAAAGAGTTCGACAAGCGACCGCCTACCTTGATGAGACCGCCTTCTAACAATGGATTGAGTTTCAATAGACAGCTTTTTGAGCTTAACCTTGCGCGAACTTGTAACTGTCTCAACTCTTCTTTGAAGTACACTCTTTGCACTGGATAGATGCAAAGGTGCAACGAGTTATTGACATCGTTAGAACTCAGCCTTCCTTCGGAGAGGGCTTCGTAAACAGCTTGTTCAATTAAATGAAGAATATGTAACTTATTTGACTCACCTTGAGTTTGAGTAGCTTTCAATTTATAACATCAACTTAAAATATATCTTAGGCAATAAGCAGAGATCCTTAGTAACTTAGATAAGTTTGAATATTTACTCATAAGATCCTACACTTCCTGTCGATCGACGACAGGGGTGGCAATAATCTTATTACTACTTTGAACTAATAGGCTACAACTAGAAATTATACTATGTACAGAGAAGTTAAGGTCATCATGAGCTTGAGAACATGGATTGGTTGACGAAGATAACCAGGCAGGGCCCTTCCGCCACAACTCATAAATGGCAAGCCTTGATGGTTCAATTCCACATGAAATAACATCTGCTGGATTGTCAGCTGATCTGACATGGTCCCAGTAAGCATATGGCAATAAATTGTGAATTTCACTGCACCTATTAGCAACGAACACACCCCATTGAGCAGATCTCTGATTTGTGCCAGTGATCTTTGAGCCAGAACAGGATATCCGCCGAATCGGACCACAGATGTACACTGTCGATTTTGAGAGACAACGTGGTTTAAAAGTGATGAATGATCCGAGCAAGCATCGGCGAGGCACTCGCTTCTAGGCGCGGAATGCTTAGAGTTTTAAGGGGGATGACGCGTGTTTTGACAAGCTGAAGCGAGACTGAAACCTCATGATCTTTAATTAGGCGAAGACATACGACAGCGCCGTAGGTGAATTCGAAGCATCAGCGAATCCATGAACTTCTAATAGTTCAGTTTGAGGTGCAAAGCCTGTCCAACGAGGTATCCTAAGAGAGCAGATCCTGCCTTTTTTCCTATATCTATGGGCAAAGTTTCATCCCAGCCTATTTTTAACAACCAGAGAGACTGAATAGTAATCTTGGCAGTTATAATGAAGATAACTAAACATAGATTGTTTAGTGTATGGGGGTGCAGTCTTTATATCATCAACTTGAAAGAAAAAACAATCTTTCTTAGGAAGCCAAGCGATCCCAACATGGGAATAGAGGTCTCTGACGCGAACAAAGTAACTGTATCGAGAGCCAACATGGGGAACTTAAAGCGTTCTTTGCATTGGATGCCCACTTCCTTAAATTGAATTTACTTTCTGCAAAGAGTCGGATTAGTTCTCTTTGCTTTTGAGCGGCCTTACCCGTACAATGAGCGCCAGAGAGTAAGTTGTCAGACTACGTTTCCTCACGTACTGCTTTCGCTGTGACTGGAAAATTTGGGCCTACGTGCAAAAGGTCGTTCAAAGATACACCTGAAGGTGTTTTGCTTGAACCATTGAACACTATGCGTAACTTTGTCGTAGAGCTAGTCTCCTTCCAAACCTCCTCCTTCCCATCATGATGGGGTAGAAAGAAGGAGTTACATTTGAGCGTATCTACTTTAGACATAAGTTTCATGTGTCCCAGGGTGACATATTCGTTGACGAATTCCGTATAGGCTACTCTTAGCTTTTCATCTTTTATAAAATGATTTTCGAGTCTATGCAGAGCACGAAGAGCAGCCGTGTACGATTTTTCGAGCTGGAATTGTTGTAAGCTTTGTGGAGTTTTCCATGGGAGTTTTCGATATAGCCACCAGACTCACCGCGTTGAGTTTTGCTATTGTAGAAGTTTTCACAGTCTTGCTCTTCGAGCGAGTAAGATTTTTTACTTGGCATTTTCTCCGCACGCCAAAAATCCTGTACGAGCTCGAAAAGCTGAGTGTCATGTGTATAATCCTGGGCACAATGTAGAGTTAAGGGTTTAGACATGTCTGATTAAGTTGCATTAGAAATGTTGCCTGTCAGGAGCCAACCTAACCTAAAACTATGGGTTGGAAAGTTTGGCCTTTGATTATTTCGCTTTCAATAATTTGTGCGTAGCTAAACCAGCGCGTAGAAGAACATCAATTCGAGATTGATCAGTGAAACAAGGGCCAGCAAGTAGCAGGCCCTTCAGATATTTGAACTCGGTCATACTTTGTATAAGCGGTAGCTTATATGAAGAAAGTTTAGGAAAAACAAGAGAGTCTACACCGACTGAGCATGAAGATTTGAAATGTGGCTGTACTAAAAGATAAACAGACTTTCGAAAAATTACTGCTGTACCTTCACCTACGCCCTGAATACTGACTTGTGTAGGTTTGAGTTTGAGCGATAGAACATTACACAAAGATTGTGTAATCAATGAAACTTGAGGATCGATCAATGTGCGGACTAGCAATTTCTCACCGTTGAAGCCTACAACATTTATTCGTACGGTGTCTAAAAGTACACCAGCGCCTTTGACACCAAGTGAAGATTTAGTGGAATGTACGAACGCGGGTCAGAAAGCACTACATTAGAAAAAGTCGCTGGCGACTCCATATTAGCCTCGTTTTCAAGGTGGGGTAAATTATTAGATTATTGTACAGGACTATTTTCTATGTGCAGTAATGACTGGTGTTTTTGCTTACACGTCAAGTACTTGTGCTTGGAGGTACAATTGCGGATGTGATGACCACCGAAACAATTAAAACAAAGGTTCTTAAAACGAACAAACTCCTTACGCTCTGAGATAGGTTTTGCATAGAATTGTTCGCACTTGAACATGGAGTGCATTTGATTGCATAAAATACACTTACTCGGACTCTTAGTTGAATTTTTCTTTGTAGCTTACAGTGTATATGCAGCTTGAGCTGATGATCTTTCAAGATTTTGCCTTTTTGGTTTATAATTTGGATTAGGCTTGGTATAGTTGTTCAAAGATTTACAACTACCTTCTAACGATTCCATAGTGAGAATTTGAGCTCGAATGAAAGCCTTGAGTTGCTCAAATGTAGGAGGATCAGTATCATCATCTAGGTGCTTCTCCCATTCCTTTCTAACACTAATATCGAGGCTGCTTAGTATTTGAAAAACGATTAAATCGTTACCTAATGAATCCGCTTGACCTATAGACGAAAGACTTTCGGTAGGACTAAGAATTTCTCTATTGATCTAAATAATAAGATTCTAAACCTTCTAATCGAGCTTTTCCGTTACCTCTGGTTATCTTAGTTTCACTTTTCGACTTCAAATTTTTGAAAGCATTAGCAATTCGACTTTCGAGAGTAAGTTGTTTCTCGTGTAGAGAATTCATTTTGAGAGAGAGGTACTAAATTACGAGCAACTTACTAGAGTATAGAGATGTGCAATTGAGTCTTGGGACTCGAGCTAGAGATTAAGTTCAATAGACTCGCAGCTGAGCAATAAATAACAAGATCGAAATTCCAACTAGTAAAAGAGAATTTGAGAAGCAAGATTTGAACGGTGGAAATCTGATACTTGACCTAGAGCTGATCAAATAAACTTAACACGAGCTTGAGTCTATTGAACAAAAGCCCAATCTTGAACTATAACACTTGATAGATTATAACTTGACTTTAGATGGAGAGATTAACTAACTAGTTTCATGAAGAGCTAATTAACCAATGAAATCAAAGGTTTTAACAGACTAGTATTCAAAACACTTTGAATATGACTACTAACCCGGTTGCCCACATTAGGCGCTTCTAACACCTTTTACACAGTAAATATAAATTCTGTCATTACTTTGGGAAGCGTTTGTTTACCCAAATAAAGTAGATCTGTTGTCTACTAGTGAATGTTCCCACGAAGCTGATCGTAGTTGAGGTTAGTCATGCTGAAAGCGCAGTCCAAGCATCCAGTCAAATATAAGTTGAAGAATGAAGAAGGCATAATCAGCCTTCTCATTGCTTGTAGAGCGTGACTTGGTCTAGGGCTGTAGTTCAAATTAGATAAGTCAAATGCAGCTTGCTGTGACTCAATAGTAGCTTGACATCGTTGCAACTGTGATTAAAGTTGAGCAGTTTATCCATCAGCATGGTAGGCGAGTCCTCGTGGTTAATCTGTAAGTTAAAGCTAACAGGCAACGGATTACAGAGACAGTCTTGATAGATCAAGCTCAAGAACCAAACGATCCTGAATGGCAAAAGGTAGTGAAGAAGAAGCCAAAAAGGAAGAAAAGCAAAGAAAAGAGGGTCCGAAGAAGAAGGATCAAACTAAATAGCGGAGCAGACGTCTGCACCCCTGCGCCCTTGTTATCAAGCCAGCAGAAGGTAAGACGTATGCTGATGTCCTTAGCAAGGTCAAACAAGATACCACCCTCCAGGATATGGGCCTTACAGTGGCCAGAGTGCGCAAGACGATATCGGGCGATGTTCTTCTTATCCTAAACAAGGATAATCAGGGCAAAATTACAGAAATTGGCCAGAAGATCGGCCCGGTACTCGGCGAAGATGCAACCATCAACGCTCGAATACTGGAAATAACACTAGAGATAACTCGTTTAGATGAAACGAATACAAAGGACGAAGTCTACCAAGCAGTGATGAGAGAATTTGGGAACCTTGGAAACGGTCATAGGCGTCGCCCCAGAAGCAGTTGCATCAGTGAGGATGACCTATCGTGGCATGCAGATAGCACTGTTGAAGCTACTAGCGCAGGTAGCCAGTAAGCTCTTCGAGAAGCAGACGATGCGGATGAGTCAAGCGTACGAGTACGAGAAGTTATGAGGCCTACCAAGTGCTTTAAATGTTGACAATACGGCCACATTTTGAATAAATGTACCTTAGAGATCGACAGATCTAAATGCTGCATCCAGTTCATCGAAGCAGGCCACACAACGGAGACTTGTAAGGTGACATATTGTGACAAATGTTGTGATCTCTGCAAAGGGGCGGCGCGCGGCTTCTTTGCGCGTTCCGTACATATAGCATATTCGGTGAGCGCTTCCCTCTTTCTGACTGTCTCTTCCCCTTTTCGAGCGAGTGAGCAAGCCAGCTACGTTTGTACAGTACGAGCTTGGCGAAGGCACTCTCGCTCCAGTGGTCCTCCAAGTCACACATCTGATACCCACTGGTGCGCAACATAAGGCGTGCTCCAAACGGTGTCGACGAATTCCTTCCGTATCCTTCTATTGAGTTTGAGGCCTATTAGTGGATGTTCCGCCGCCGTTACACAATGTAAGGCGTGCTGCGAACGGGCATACCACACTAAATATAAAAATTTCCTCGAAACCTCCAACCCTCGAAGCTGAGCTTGCGGCGTTTCCATGCACGGTGCACGCACGCGCAACGGCGAAACTCGAGGGTTCATTCTTTCCCCAAGCTAAACTCGCTAACAGGTTCTCACTTTACCCGACTCTGCTCTTCTATATCCAGTGACAGGTCACAACGTGGCGCCCGAACAGGGACCTGAGGTAACTTACAAATTATTCAGAAATCTGTGCGCACTGGAAAAGCCTGCGGCCAAATCGTATGAAGATTTAGTGAAGCTGCTGAACGAATATCTCAAACCAGCGCCATCAGAGGTAATGGAATGCTGCACGGTCAACAGAGCGAAACAGGACCAAAGCGAGAAGGTTGCAGATTTCGCTACTCGACTCAGACGTTTGGCCATCAACTGCAAGTTCACGGATCTGAATAACGCACTGCGGGATCAATTCGTATGCGGAAACGTCAACGAATCGATACCTGGAGATTTGTTCAAACTCACGGACCTAAACAGGATAATAAAACAAAGATTTTCAGTTGTTTAGTTCTAAAGGGGGAAAATGTGCCAATGATCTGTCGCCAATGGCTGGCAGAAGTCGTATTATGGCCATTAAAATTGACGTCAAATGCGGACGGGTTAACAAATAATATAAACGGTGTACAAAAAATAAATTCACGCGGCGTAAGCGAGAAACCTTTTGTAGAATTTGAGGAACTTTTCCGCGACACGCCCAGAGTTTATAATAAGCGCGATATTAAATTACACTTAGAACCGAACACGAAATCGATAGCACTGGGAGCAAGGCATGTACCTTACGGATTAAGACCGAGGGAGTTGAAAAGGAAATAAAACGGTTTCAAAACGCTGGTCATTTAGAGAAGGTTGAATCGAGTGAGTGGGCGATGCCCATCGTACCAGTGTTAAAAAAAACACGTCCATTTCCCCCGCCCCCCCAAATCACCAATCCTTAAATAAACTATTGAATAATTTTGTACACATTTTTTACAATTATTTACAACCAAAACCGATTTTTTTACAAGCGTATAAACAAAGTTATTGATAAACAAAAAGGGGGGGGGAGAAATATTTCGTCAGCCCCCCCCCATACGCCAAGATTAATTTTCAAAGCGCTAACGTAATCTACGATTTTTTTACAATTATTTACAACCATAAAAACTGGTGATACTTGATTATTTATAACAATTTTAAGCAATAA
>JAPYZO010005946.1:0-13645 GCA_030522905.1 Torymus flavipes | reverse complement strand
CATGATACTGTGAAAAAGGGCGTAGTATAGCATCCTGAGATTTTGTTGCGATAGTATCTTCGTTAGTTTGTAGAAGATAAAGATTAAATATTTTGATTTTAAAAGGAATTAGAAATTCGAGTTTTGTAACTTCTCAAACGGTAAAATAAATAATTTTTAAACTTAATTCTAGCGTTTTCTGGTTTTTAAGTCAGGTGAGATTTTGACGTGTGAACTCATGCGAGATCCCATCTAGCACCCACTCTTTATATTAATTAATGTATAATATTGTCACAAGGCATTATTTTCGTTTTTCTTTTGCAAATTCAGTTTTTAGAACAAATTACTTTTTTAACATTGTTACAATGTTACTGCAATGTTATGTACAATATTGCTGAAAGTATCCGCAATATTGACCATAGAAATTATATTCTTAAAAATTGAATACTGCTGACACGTATAGAACTGCCCTTTACGAAAGTATAATCCGGATAGTACTAGCCATAGGGACACTTCTTATACATTTAAGTGTTAGTATTCAATTTTTAAGAATATATTTTTTGTATGGTCAGTATTGCGGAAACTTTCAGAAATATTGTAACAATGTTACAAATAATCATTCGCAATAAAAACTGAATTCGGAAAAATAATGAAGAAACATATGTAACATTTTGTGACAATATTGTCCAAGGATTTTGTAAAGAGTCGTTATTCTAAAACAACATCCTCCCAATATTGTGAAAAGGGTGGGTGCTATATGGGATCTCACCTGAGTTTTTTTACTACGGATAGCTTTTGCGATGGTAAATATATGTTTTATGAAATTTCTTAAGTTTTACTTATGTATATTTCATTTAAATTATTGATTTTTGCCAAGAGTCTGTTATTATAAAACATATTATACTTGGTTCAAATTTTAATAGTGATTTATAGCACATTTATTAAAGCATATATTTCATCCGATACCATCCAATTTGTGCTATTCAAAGTAAACGAAAATTATTATCGATGTAAGATGATGTATATTCAATTTTAATGTTTCCTTGCTAATTAATAGCGAAGCCAATCTATAAGAATTATTAAAGTATATCACGCGATCTCCGTCCTAGCAGGTTTTCATTAATTTTAAGTGGCGCGCACTCGATCATCGGATCGAGCCATCGTTTATCTCAGCGAGCTTCGTAAATAAACCCTATACGTGACCAAATGCCCCACTACTATTGTGTAATTTGGGGATACATTCGTATCGTGGGTGCACAAGGAGTAAATCATGCTATAGAGTTCGATAGATGCCGGTCAAGGGGAATGCTATATTGTAAAAGAGTTGGCGCGGAAAGCGTGAAAATGAGGCGCAAATGTATGTGCATAGGGGATCGGCGTGAGAGGGAGACGTGAGTGAATCAGCAGAGTGAAAAGAAGCTCAATGAACTCTGCTCATTGATTAGGTCGCGCGTGGCTCGATAAATCAGGCGCGCACGGAATGCTCTCGTGGCTCTCGAGATTCCCCGTGGCGTTAGAACGGTTTATAAGCGTGCGGCAATTCCCCGGGGCGCGGTTATCTTCGCGCACTCCTGTAGCTAGACGAGATTGCCGTCTCCCTCTTTCCACCCTCCCTCCCTCTCTCTTTCTGCTTTCGTGCTGCTTTCGTGCTGCTTTCCGCTCGCTCGCGGTAGACCAATAAATACGCGCACGCCGACGAAGCGTGTAAATCGGCCGGATGCGTCGGGGGCGAGGGTGCTCTTTCCCCTTTAGCTGGATGTATATACGTGCTATATCCGTGTACTCCCCGGCTCTGCTAGCCTTACGCTCCCGGCAGTCGGGGTGTCGCCGCCGCCACCAGCGCTTTTATGGGTGTGGTCGGAGAGTCGTGCGCGCTCGGCAATGTTTGCCTAAGCGGATTAGAAATATCATCGCGGATTATGGCTCCCTTTGCAGCGGCCCCCACTGCAGCGAGCGCGAGAGAGAGACGCGACGCCGATCGAACGCTGATATAACCGCCTATATGCCAAACGAGGTCACGCGCGCATCGCAAATTAAATGCCGCGAACGTGAGCTCTCTCGTTACACGGCTCCGCATATACTGCGGAGTAACCCCTCGTGCGTGTAATACATACCCGAGAACTTTTTTCTCTTATCAAGTCCGCAGCTGCGTAACGATGATTGAAATTGCAACTCCTCGATTTATATCGACACAGCAATCTTGGCTTTGTTTGTTTCTCGGTTATGTCACGCCGAAATCAAGGCGAATTGCCGTTTTATTCAGACGCCTGTAATGAAAACGCGAGGCAGGATTGAGCGTATAAATAGCAATCAACAATCGGCACTTGCCGAGCTGCGAGCTGCGAGTCAGTAGTCCACGCGGGCTGAATAAAAAGTGCTGGGAGCGCGGCGCGTAACGAGGAGGGGGAGCGAGGAACCAGTTCGGCTCCGATCATGCGATCATCTCGATAGCGGCCTCCTCTCCCCTCTCGCTCGGGGAGTGCAGTTGAGGGCGAGGGAAAGAGAGTAGCGACGGGGCACGCGAGGGGCGCTCGCGGCGCGGGGGTTGCAGTGGGCGTTTTTGAGCGGCGCGCTGGGCAACGCCCCTAGTTCCCCTCCGACGGCGGGTAGGTGGGGCACGCCGGCTGGCCATTGGCCGAGCCGCCTCGGCCGAGGGGCCGCGCTCGGCATTAATTATTCTAAATAAGTCGTCGGCCAGCTCGCCGGATGATTATAGAGTTTGCAGTGCCATAAATAGAACCAGTTTACAAATCGCGCCTCCCTCCCCCCGCGACTCGCGACAGACCAAACAGGCCAAAAGAAGGAGCCGGGAGAGCCTGATCTGATTCGAACGTCTTTTCTTTGGACACTCGATATACCTTTCGTGCTAAACGGAATAGAAAAATTAATCGCCCCCGTGTTTGCCGTGCTTGCGTCTCCCTCTATACGTGCTCCTGTGCTCTCCGCTGCTTCCTTTTCTTCTTTTCTTTGTGCACGTATAATATATATCCTGCTGATGTCTTTTTTTGCCGAACGAGTTCTCGGTAATGCGAGGCGAATCCAGAGACGATTTTTACCTCCATAGAGTTGTATGCGGCCGAGCCGTCGGTAGGTAATTTTATAATCAATCTCAATTTTCATTCGCTTCCAGCATTGAACAAATATTTATTTTACGCGCACACGTTAACCAACTCGGCCTTCTTATAATTATAAATCAATTTTTTCGACGCACGCTGCTTTGTTATGCTTTTACAGCGCATATAAAAATGCTATTTAACAATATTTTTTTGAAGAGAACGAATTTTAATTTATGATTTAGCATTTTTCGCACAAGTTAACAATGAGTTTGAAGCATCGCTGGCATAATGATGCATCGTAAACTGCCGAAAGCGTAAAAATATATAAGGTTTGTAAGAAAGCATGTGATTTATTCGGGAAAAGTGTGGAAGGCTTAGTTAAGGAGAGTTAATCCAATAATTAAATTTTAAGCGGTGGCGGTATAAAATCTAGCAATATAAAGTAGGGGAGCATGCGTAATGATTGACGTGCGAAACTGTTTGTGTAATAACAGAGCGAGCTGCCGTGGAAAAAGTGCGCGCGGTGAGAATTCGTCTGGCGGTGTGCGGTTGGTATAACGCGCGACGCGTTTGAAAAGCGCGGCGGCAGAGCGGCGTATGTCGCTAAATGTATACTAATTACACGTGCTCTCGCCCGGTGAAATCGTGAACAAGCGCGGCCGCTCGCGCGCGCGCAGTTAAGTCGAATTCCGATGCGGCATAATTTTCCTTTACGACTGGCCTGTCAGCATCGGCACCGAAATACTTTCGCGCTTGCATTCCGGCATTAACGGCCCCGACGCGCGCATATAAAGACGCGGACACGCACTTAGCCGGGCCCCCTTAACGATCGCCAATGATGTGTTCCGCTCGCTCGCTCGCTCGGGAGAAAATTATCGGATGCAGCGCCTCGAGAGCCGGCTCGCATGTGAGCGCACGACTCCCTTGCCACCACCGCGGCCTCTGGCATTTTAGAAAATAACAAAATAACAAGATGACCCGGTACTTTAGCCCCAACCTTCTTGCGCTTACCTTCAGCGCACGCTGAAAAGCCTATTACCCAGAATTTTTTACACCTTAACCACCTATTTAGCCTCCGAGCCCTGCTCAAGAATTATATTTGCTTATCATTACATCTGTGGATTGTGCATTAACGTAATCATTGCGGGCACATGAGAAAACATGCGCGTTTCTGTCTTTTCTCTATACTTCTTCGTCGGCATTATTACACGACAATAGCCAGCCATTAGGCTCTTTATCGCGGCATTTTTCAGAGTAGTCAGATTTGTATATAACCAAGTTTTTATTTATCTTCACTGCACTCACATCGCGTTCGTTAGCACCATAACAAGTGGAAATTAGAAAGTCTTCTCCAGTTATAGTTAACTCTCAAATTCAAAATGCAGAGAATTCATAAATAGGAGAAACTTCAAATTTATTCTAATCACCTTGTAAAATATTTGGGAATGCGGTTAAAACTTAATCCTAGTTTATAGGCGAAGAAACTTAAAGTGTAATTTGGCTCCATTATAACAAGATTTTATAATTTTTATATTTTTACAGGTATTGGTGACTTGGGTGCATTACTAATGCAACTTATGGTTCAAGTAACAAGATTGAATCATAAATGAAGAATCGCATTCTCATTGCTATTGAGTTGGAACTCTGTGAAGGCAAGAGGCGTTTCCTGTGTTTATAGAGTTCACTATAACGATAGATATAGACACGTTCGAGTTATTTACGACTGCAATCTCTATTATTGTTCAAAGTTTCTTTGCTATGCTGGTTGCAATCAAGCGCCGGGACTTTACGCCTCGACGTTCGAATATTAGCCAATAGGAACAATAATTTATAAGACAAGAGCATAAATGCATACAACATAAATCGTGTGAGCTCGTGAATTTGCAGAGCCAATTTATGTAATCCTTTGATGTGATCTATAAGCGTGCAATTCTCCGCTTGATTGTCTCGTGATATATTACTTTTCTGTAGCGATGTGTATATGCAGGAATAATAATGAGAACGATATTTATAATACCGTAAGATTAACCATATATTTTAGTTACGTTTCATCTAAACATTAAAAACATGTTTTTGAGAATAATAGAATTCTTTGTACTTTTTTCATTGCTGTGGCAGAAAATCCCGTTAATCGATTGGACGATTTAATTTATATCTCATTCTAAGAAATCATTTACATTTTAAGTATTATTAATGACAAAATTAAATTTACATAGTTATTTTTGAAGCAATAGGGGACTTTGGGAACTGCTATTTCGGTGTAAATATTGTGATTTTATGAAAAATTGTTACATTCATTAATATTAATGACGAGATTAGACCTAATAATTTTGAGCGCTACAGTGAAAAGACAAAAATTATAGTTATAATATAAACATTGGGACAGGGATGATGAAGAGCTTCTTACCTACAAGACCGGACATATTTATCAGAAGACAGGTAATCATTACGTTTGAATTCAAGTGCAGATCTTTGCATAATAAGCACATTATGTTTGAAAAACGCGTTTTAGATCTATGCATTATGCATAAATGTTTTGGGATATTCCTCGCTGTAATATATCATGATTCTTAAATCTAGGGCCGAATGGAGCCAATCTCATGGGTTCTTATTGTATCCGTCGGATCGCCTTGGCGGACATGCGCCACGCCTACTTGTAATCCTGCTTTTCGATCCCTCCTTCTTATCGAAGCAACCCTTTTCACCCTCGGTTACCTTATTAACACTCTTTTACGTTTATTATGCATAACTTTTTTTCTTTACGTAATATTACATAATTTTGCGTTTATAGCACGCTCTACGTCAAACGATTACTCCTGCTTTCAAATATGATTCGCTGGGTGTTTGTTAACAGTAATCGATTTGGAAAAGCTGAATAATTTATGCAATGTATATTTTTATCTAAATTAATTAAACCACCATAATGCACTTCGTAAACAAAATCGATAACATCTGTATACTAGTGAAGATTTTAAAATAATAAAAATAGATTCTTAAAATAAAAAAAATTATATACTTCTTGATATTAATTATTTTACTCATTCAACTTTTTACGTATATACTCACTACTATTGTATAGCGTAATTGGTCAATTCTCATTTTTTGTTCGTTCGTTTTTATCTTACCTGGGGGTTTGGGAAAAAAAATCCAACAAAGTTGCCGTAATGAATGGTAGGTAAAAAAATTAACTAGATTGTAAGACGAAGAAAGCGAAGAAAGAAAGACACAGACGTGATGTGTCAAGAGTGAATGTATGCAATGAGCAGATTGACGTGACAAGGAGAATTGATGGTTGAAAGTAGCTTTGTTCGAAGAAATCAACGTGGTGTACTTCTCGTGACAAAGTGGTCACGACACCTGGTCGTGCCAGCAGCGGCGCTAACGTATAGATTTTAATTAGTAACGCGGCGTCTATGGAAGTCAGCCTTTATTATTTCATGTATCGCGTGCACTTAAAAGCACATGCACACTTTTTTCACGCTACGCTCACCGCACGTCAAACAGGCGCACAATTTCCATCTTAACTTATTTTACAGCTATAATCGGCTTCGTCGACGTTTTTCCCCACTACAATCTCATACTTATACACATAATTCTACACACGAAACCCATAATTAAAATCTCACAAAGTTATTCATATTCAAAAGTATAGATTTTTTATAAATAGTGCATCAGTAAATAAATATCTCGCGTTACAATACAAAGAAATGATGTAGATAGAAAATTTAATGAGTAACTCGCTGTAACATTTCCATAAGGTGAGTTCGTAAATACATAATTCCATACACGAGCGTTTATTTCTTCATCGAAAGAATCATCGCATATTTTTGAGATATCTCAGTCTCGACTGAGGCAGGCAACAGCTCATAATTTAGCAATAGAAGCGATTTATTATATCGGCGAAGAGAAAGAGAGACAGAAGGGGAGGGGTTGAATACGAAGGTAAAAAGTATAGGGAGGCAGATGCGTGTTCTGAAAAATCGGGGCTAGTCGATGATGGTGCTCGGGGGCCCAAAGCCTCGGTCCCGCGCATAAACGAGCCAAGCCGAGGCAGCGAGAACGGCCGAAGAATAAATTACGTTATTACATCCCGTGGAATAGGGCATCTGCCACAGGGTAGATAATACATTCGTTCGTTCGTGAGCCGTAAAAGTCGGCAAAAAAAAGGGAAGGAAAGAAGAGGAGGAACCCAGCGAGAGCGCAGACCAAAGGGAGAGAAAAAACGAGAGAACGAGAGTGAGTTCGTGTAAATTTTTGTATGAAGCGATTTCGTACGCTCGGCGATAAAGTCCGCGCAGCGACGAAGGGAGGTAGAGAACGCGAGAGAGGGAGAGAGAAAGAAAGAGACAGTGACGGGGAGAGCGCAGAAGAAACGAATTAGCCCTGCACACGCGCTGCAGTCTGTCGAGCTCGTTGTTGCAGCGGCGGCGCGCGGCATAGGAGTGGGGGCAGCTCTGCCGCGGGGTGGGGGTAACGCCCAGAGGGGCGTGTAGGCGCTGGAGGGGGAGGGGCACCGCGCGAAAGTGGGTGGGCCAGTCGGCGTCGTGGACACCTGGCGGTGGGGGTAGACGGCTTGCCTATGGAGTGCCACGCAGCTGTTACTCGTACAACATCCGCGCGAGGGCTGCAGTGCTGCTGTTCAGCGGCTTTACGACATCGATTTCCTCCTTTTCTCACCGCTTGCGCAATATATTTACTTGTTCGGTTCTCCTGCTCTATCCGACGGCAGAAACCGAAATTTTGCTACTCGACGAAAAATACACGATACCTAGACAGCTTTTCCGAGGAAAATTTTGAAAAAAGAGTGAGCAGCGTTCGGTTGGATTTTCGACGGAAAAGTCGACCAAGAGGCCAGCTCCGGAGGGCCCAGGAAAATACAAGCGGCAGAGGTTGCTGGCTCGCCAGAGTGCAACGAACGATGCGCTCCCCCCCCTCAGCCGCCAGATGAACGAATCGCCGGTGGTGGGGCGCGCAGCGGAGGAAGCGGTGCAAGCGGGCCGCACGGTGGTGGGGGTCGCGAGCGCGTTGGTGCGACGGAGACAGCAGCATGCCGGGGGAGGCAACCTCGCGCTGGGGGCGGGGCCTCGCAGCAGGAGCGTTAATAGAGATACAATCGAGGGTGTCTGGTGCAGTGCACTCGGGGGCCCGGCGTGGGAGGAGAGAAGGGGGGTCACGGCTAAGTAGGGACCGTCGGCCTGCCTAGTTTAGACATCACCGAGCGACGGATGGACAGCCAGTCAGACCCGTCACGGCACTCGCTCAACTACTCGGAAATCTCGGGAAAAACTCCGGCGAATTCTGAGTCCCGCGAGAAAGAGAGACACTCACTGTTGAACGCGCGAGCCGACGCAGCAGCTACAGTGGCGAGCGTGCGAGTGAGCCTCCTCCGCAAAGTCGCTGTGCCCGAAGAGCCCGCTGCGGGTCATGAACTAGCAGAGTGCTTCGTGGTGAGAACGCGACAAGCACGCACGTGAAGGGAACCGACGAAGAAAGAGAAAAATGAGCGTGGCCCTAGCGACGATGGAGTCCGCGTACGGACTGGGCCGGCTGGCCATGAGCAGCCACCACCTCCAGCAGCTGCAGCAGCTTCAGCAGCGCGCCGTCTTCGCGGCCGAGAGCCACGTGGCGGAGCGTCGCGAGGAGCAGACCTCGAGCCTGCGCTTCAGCGTGGCCAACATCCTGCGGCCAGAGTTCGGCCGTGAGGCCATCCTAACGACGCGCGCCCCGGCCAGGCCGTCGCCGCTGAAGGTGAGCCCGCTGCCGGCGCACAGTCCGCTGGGCCTGGCGCGCGACCTCAGCCTCTCGGCCAGCCGGCTGTCGCCGCGCTCGCCGCCCTCGCCGCACTCACCCGCGGCCTTCTCGCCGCACCCGGGCCTCAGCTCGCCCAGCCAGAGACTGACCTCGTCCGGGCTCAGCCGCAGCGGCAGCCTGGAGAGCCTCGCGAGCAACAGAAGCTCCGTCACCGGCGGCTCTCTGGGCGGCTCGGCCGCCTCCGTCTCCTCCGCGGCCTCGAGCGCCGGCGCGGAGTCCGTCAACGGCGACAGCGCCTCGAGCAGCACGCAGAGCTCCTCCAACGGGCAGAGCCTCTGGCCCGCCTGGATCTACTGCACCAGATACTCCGACAGACCCTCTTCTGGTTAGTACGCTTTTTCATTCACCTCATCTCCGCTCGCTACTCTGTCCCGCTAAATATTTACCCTGCAAGTCGGCTTTGTTTTTGCGATTTCTTCTACTCCCCGCGACTATTTATCTTTCAGTGGAAAAATGTAAGAGCGTTTGTTTGAGCTCGCCCGAGAGAGCCACACATGTCTCGTGAGCGTGCGCAATCCTCGCACCCGCACCCGCGGTTTATACAATCAGAAAACGCGACTGACCTAACGTGCGACCCATCTGTGAGCTTTGCCAACTTTCATTGTTTACACTCAACACATCCGTGCGAATTTCGCTGCTCCGCGCTGCTACTATATAGTCTCGTGTACAGTCAGCCACTCGACAGTTGATCTTTTGGAAAAAACCTTAATTATCGCGATAAAGATATTTTTTTCGATACGATATGGTAAACCAAGTCAATTACTGCTATATTATGTCGATCAGAAATTGCCGAGGCCTATGCCTGACACGTACAGCTCAACAAATAAAGTCGTTCCCGTTTTTCAACACCCTCGCCTCGTACTATCGCCCACAGTAGCTGTTTCATTATCTTAATGAGTTTGCCAAATAAAGACGATCGTTAAATCAATTTTTCGAAATTGATGAGGCTCTATAGATAGCGTCGTCATCGAGAGCACCCGATCGATGTGTGTACAGGTGTTTGCGAGAGCGGGAGAGAAAAGTGCGCGTACGTCGAATCGATATATTGAAATCCGCCACGTCCGAGACGCGCCTTCGATATCGCACCTATACACATATGTGCACCTATGTGCATGAGAGACGCGCGCTCGTATAATGCACATGCACATTTGCATGTCCGCGTACACGGCCGCAACGCCGACGCTTATGCATATATCAAACACAGCAGCTGTCTCTTTATCGTTCAAAGGCACTGGCGAGGCGATAAAGTCGCGCGCACGGGCGGCGCTCGTGATTCCGTTGCGATACATATTGACTAAATATTCATCGGTTGTCCTACGGGCTCGCGATACCGACTTTTCTATACATGTATCGCAATCCGTCCGAGACTTTTCCGAGGCCGGCTGCGCGATATTTCGCGGAAAAGCTAGCCCGCCTTATACGGTCACAGGCGCGCGCTCGCTCCAAATGAAAACGGGAGGATCGCGAGCGAGCGCGCGGACGCGGTAATGGCATGTAATTAAATTAAAAGAGATAATGCTGTCGGACGCGCACTAGCCCGTGCGTCTTATTTCTTGTATCGCAAGGAGGCATCTAAATCGATTCTAAGCACGCACGCAAAAACGCGCCGCGCACGCACACTATACACTCCCTCGTGCAAACAGCTCCGCTCCATTGTTCCGATAATTTAGCCGCGGCGCGGCCCCCGATAAATTCAAGTGTCGTGCGCGGCTCGCTAACGCGAAACGTGAGGAATCGCCGCAATTAGTAAATAATTAGTTTTTCCCCCCCGCGCCAGTCGCCGCGGACGCAACATTATATCCTCGAGATGCCGCGCGTCGCTTTTTACCCCCGCCGCGGCTCTTATACGACTCTGAAAACGAGATGAGCGCGCGCGGCCGCAATGTATTCGCGGTTTAAACGAACGAACGCCGCGATCGTAAAGCCGAATCGTAAACTTTCTTATTGAGGAATTGCCTTTTTGCGAGAGCTGCAAGCTGAGCCGCAAGAGCTCTTAATGACCAGCGCGCGCTGTAAAAATTCTTATTTTTTACCCCTTTCGGCAAATAAAACGCAACATCGCTTTAATTGATCTGGGAACACGTAATTTGCCTTATTTATACAGTCAGTTTATAGACTGCAAGCAGAGGCAGATAGAGATGACAAATGGCATTGACGCCGGGCAGCGGGGGAAAAAAGCAAAGAGAGCTACAGGCGTCGCGCGACATCTCGCTGTATATTCAGCGAATTAATGTATCCGATATGTCAGCTGGGCTCGACGCAGCGACTAGTTCGCCAAATAATATAATAAGAGAAGCGAGCCGTTGAATAATAAGGGGCCGCGCGTAACGCATTGCCGACATTAGTCTTCCTCCCTCCCGTCTTCTTTCTGCATACCTCTTCTTAGGCACTATCTAACCGAGGCATTTTCTTGGATTGTTTACAGGACCACGCACAAGGCGGGTGAAGCGAGCGCCCAGCGAAAAGCCGGCCGTCACCCCAGACGAGAAGCGGCCGAGAACAGCCTTCAGCGGGGAACAGCTCGCCAGGCTTAAGCGCGAGTTCACCGAGAACAGATACCTCACGGAGCCGCGCCGGCAGAAGCTCTCCAAGGAGCTCGGCCTCAACGAGCAGCAGATCAAAATCTGGTTCCAAAACAAGCGCGCCAAGATCAAGAAGGCCAGCGGCCAGAAAAATCCGCTCGCCATCCAGCTCATGGCCCAGGGCCTCTACAATCACTCGACCGTGCCCGTCGACGAGAACGGCGAGGAGCTCCCTGAGTGCCAGCCCTAGATCTCCGACGGTATTTTGAACAACGACGTGGCTGTCGTTGGAGTATCAAAACTGTCACGGGAAAAGCGAGCCCGAAGAAAAGATGGATTTTCGGCGACCGTAGCTTGTAGCTTGCAATTGATGTAGAGCACTAGGCTGTACGTCTGTATCATCGAGGCGAAAGCAAATTACTTCATTTTTTTTCACTCCGCGAGTAGTCGAATGAATTAGTAGTTGCTTTTAATGCATACTGATCGGATGCAAGGAGGAAAGCCCTAGATTCGCTCGCTGCGCTGCGACGTTAATAATGCACCCGCTGAAACGCGCGAGAGCTTCCGATCTTGCCGAGTTGAACAATATATATATAGTAACGATGATATTAGGCTTGCGGGAACTTTTATTGTTATAGACTGCAATGAACTGTGCGGCGTTGCGCTGCGAGCGGCAAAGTTTTAAGTCTTTAGTTTGTAGAGTAGTGGGTATCGAGTAGTCGACCGCGCCGAAGAAACTTAATTATTTATTTCGTTGTACATAGCTGTATATAGGAAACGATCGTATTGTCTATATTGTAAGATAAAGCTGCCAGTTGTACCTTACGTACAAAGATAATAATAATTGTCATCATTATTATTTTTTATTTTATTATAATATTATATTTTAATTCTATTATTATTACTATTATTATTATTATTATTATTATTGTATAGCGCTCAATGATAGTAAAGTAACCGGTGAAAAGCTTCTATGTATATATAGAAGCTTAAACAAGAGGCCCCAGTGTAATTTTTTTAATGTATTTTATTAACAATACATTAGAAACTGATATTATTGTCATTTAAGCCATTATGTTACATATGAAACGATCTCATTAAAAATGTATATATCTCGCTGTTATGTATTAAACACATATAAAATTTATCTCGGTCCTGTTCAAGTGTCCGTAGTGATTATAACGTATATATACGTCTGTGTAATCATTATACACGCCTGTTTATTAGACAATTAAACTGTCGTAAATTATAACCTTATAATTATTATTATACCTTACCTTATTATTTATCCTATTCCATTACAATTTTAATATATATATAAAATTATTAAAAACTGCAAAATACCTAGCTAAAACATTTACTTTGATTAGATAATACGGAATACGTAACAATTTTTCTTTTAGCTTCAATATTGAAATGTACGTTTTAAATACCTTATTTGTTTCCGATTAGATAATTACAAGATTTCTATTCTGTATAAAGACATTCAATTTAACAAAAATAATTAAATGTTGGAAAAAATCTAAGCTTTTTCGAAATAACTTATATAGTTAGACGAAATATAAAACTTATGAATCATGATATACCTAATGAAAACGTTTACATACAAACTGAAATTGGATAGTTTTCAAGTAAAATAGCATGTACCCGCTACATCTTATTCAATTTTCATACAAGAAATCTTATATACTTAATTTGCAACAGAACAAAACAATAGGAAATTAATCTTATTTTTTTTTTAAATACAACTTTTGTACAACAGCAATTTATTATGTTAATTGGTAATTTTTCAATTTATTTTTAAAGCAGCTTACTTGTTCATGGATAAAGAAAATTAAAGAAAACTATTATCTGTCAAGCCATCATATATTATATTTACAAGCTCTAAATTACAATTATTTTGGTTTGTAGAAAACAATATGTAGGCAAAAATAATCACAATACATAAATTGCATTTCTTTTATACTGAAAAATAGTCTTGTCTTTTACGTCACAGAAAATTCAATATTTTCACACTAGTAAGTTCCAACGCCATGATATCGCCTTACATATGCGAAATATAATAATTGACACTTGAGCTCACTGTTTTAGTAACTTATTGAGTGTACTTGTAATTTTGGAAGGTGCTTCTTTCCAGCGCACGGTGTCAAAAAATGTATTTGATACTTGACTCCTGCTATGTAAACTGGCGAATCTTACTGAAAACGAATGTTACGTTTTGTCATTTTTGTAGCTTTGCCGTAGATCCAGCCATGTAGCCTATGACTGGTAGAATAA
>JAPYZO010005942.1:0-17908 GCA_030522905.1 Torymus flavipes | reverse complement strand
GCGCAAGTATATACGCGTGAGCTATTTTTAGCCGCGGGGAAACAATGTTTTCCACCGCGAACGATTAATTAGCATCGACTTTCTCTCTCTAGCACGCGGCGCGCGACGGTATAAGGTATATAGACTCTCCCGCAGCGCTGCACTGTAAATGAAGAGGCGCCTACACTACTCCCTTGCGCGCGCGTTCGTTCTCCTGCCTTACATAATATCGATCTCGCAGCTCTGCGCACGGCCTGCATTATACACCCCCACATATATACGCCGCTCTTTTTCTCTTCCTCTTTAAGATGCGCAAAAAGAAAAAGGACTGGGCCCGCTCATTCAGTCAGAATAAAAGCGAGGAGCGAGCGTTATACCGCGACTATGCGGTTCATTCACCCTGCGCGCGCGCGCTCTCGCCGTTCTTCCTTGGGTACTCGCGCACCCATGTATATACGACATATACACATACGGGGGTGTTGAGAGGGAGAGAAAGAGAGAGAGAGAGAGAGAGAGAGAGAGCTATGCAGCGCTGCTCGGTCCAAGACTCCTTCTCTCCCTCGCTCGCGCTCACACACATACGTTGGGGCATTCATTAAAATCAATACTACGGAGCTCCGGTGCCGCTCTCCCGTCGCTCTGTTGCGCTCGCCTCGCAGCAACCTGCACGTGCTCTCCGCGAAGAGAGGGAGACTTTTGTTTCTAGCGTACATGAAACGGCCCCGCGGCAGGTCGATCGTGACAGAGAAAGAGAGATAGATGGAAATGGGTCTGTGTGCCGAGCGAGCGAGCGAGCATAAGCGCTCGACAAAAGCCCGCGGGCGAAAGTGGGTTATACCGTGACGCACCATCATCCGCGCGCGGGGATGCGGATCCTGTATGTATGTTAGAACGTATATGCGATGTATGTATGTGGAGCGTCGCTCGTCGTCGCCTCGATTTCAAAACCGGACTCTCTCTCTCTCTCTCTCTCTCGCTCTCGGGGATTACGATCGAGCGTCGCTACATATATAACGCGCGCTCGCATTCAATTTCGCTCCCTGACGCTCCCTAATTGATGTACGCGATGATGACGCCGACAATATGCGATAAAGGCGTGAGTGTCACATCGCGGGTATCAGAAGCGCATAATACTTCCTACGAAACCGTGAGAGCTTTCGAAAGCGGATGATGAGGGCTTACATATCCGATGCTGCATTGTCTCGGCTGTATGCTGCGCGGGCGAGACGCGAGAGAAGAGAGTTTTCCTTATCGATTCGCCCTATACGCGCCTGCCTGCCTTCCTTCCCTTCGCGACGAATCTAAGCCCAGACCGACGACGCCTTTGGCTGGAATAAATTCGGGATAAACAAACGGCTCCGAAGAGAGAGCAAGAGAAGGAGGGAGAAAGGGTAGCGTCTTTTTCCACGGGCTTTCTCTCTCGCCGCCACCCTCCCCCGAGTGGGCCGATAAAACGACGTTTCCAAACGAATTTCCCGTTCGGCGCAATTAACGAGCGGAAATGGATCGGAGCGCCTACCGTTGTTTACCAAGAGGGAGAGGTCGTCCGTCCCCGTGTATATATGCGCGCGTGTGTGACGGTGAAATAGTTTCCGAGTTTTCCAAGCGGAACGTCGACGCGGAAAATGCGTCGTCGTCGCTGCTGGACCGCAACTTTTCGCAGCGAGCACGCGAGCGAAACGGCGCGGCGGCGAGCGGCGGCGCGGGGAGGGTGGGGCGCGGGGGGGGGGGGGGGGGGGGGGGGGGGGGGGGGTGCTACGACGAGGTCGATTATTTATTCGTCGATCGATCCTCGCTTCTGCGGCCGCGTGATGCACGAGTGTGTAAAGGGCCGCTGGCGAATTGTATCGAGCGCCGTTGCGCTCACTCTCCCTATTATAGGGTGCGCGAAATTGAAATTCGTCGCACGAACACAGTATGCACGCGCGGGCGTGATTACGCAAGATAAACAAAGCGAGGCCTCCTGGATGACACTTGGGCACACTATAAGGGCAGCGTACCTGCGGTGACGTTGAGCTCGACGTATTCCTCCTCCTCGTCGTCCCCCTCGTCGTACAAGTCGAGCTCGGGGTTCGAGCGCGAGTCCCTCTGCTGCTGCTCCTCCCCATCGTCCGCTTTCCTCGCCTCATCGTCACTCAGCAGCGCGCGGCCAGTCCGCTCCAGCGCCAGCTGCTGCTCCAGGAGTAGCGGCTGGCTATCCTGGGGCCGCCGAGTGCTGCCGACGACGCCGGCCAGACAGGCCGGCGGCAGGGCGACGACGACGACGAGGAGGGTGAGGCAGGTTGTGGCGGCCAGCAACAGCCGGGGCAGACGCCGCTGCCGCTGGTGATAACGACGGCGACGGTGGCAGCCGCTGCAGCAGGTCCAGGTGACGCCGGAGGACGCCGGCGAGCAGCTCAGGGCGCTGTCGGCTTGTGATGCTGCTGGTGCTGCTGGTGCTGCTGATGATGGTGGTGCGCGGCGGCTGCTGCTGCTGCTCATCGCCCCCACGGCGCGGCGAGTCGACCCCCGAGACCGGCCACCGCCGGCGCATCGACATTTTCCGCGGGCCGCGACGAGCTGCTGACGACGGCGCCGGTGGAGGCGAGGCTGCCGTGCGCGCAAGCGTCAGCGAGAGAGGGAGAGTTGACTCCGCGCCGCCAAAGCCGCCGCTGCTATCGCGCGCGCACACGCGACCCCCCACCTTCCCCCCGACGAAGAGCCAGCCGTGCGCGGTGCCCTCTGCGCGCTGCCGCGCCGCGCTCGATGCGCTCCGGGGGCTGATAGGCCTGCTCTGATGCCTCTTACTACCACTACTATTATGCCACCTACAACTACTGCTAGGCTTGCCGATGCCAACCCCCCGCGTCTGCAGAGGGAGCGCCGAGACTGGCGCGAGCTTCCGCTCGCTGTGCGATGGGATTGTGCGCGTTATAGGAGAGAGAGCCAGCATGAGCGCTGCTGAGGCCGAGAGGAACTGCTACCGGCAGCTGGCTTTGCGCTTTTTACTCGCCCCCGCCTCTCTGCTGGCCTTGTTACGCCGCGCGGAAATTGTCGCGATAAAGAGCTTGACGCGACGTCGTGTCCGTCGATTCGACGCGCGAAGAAGCGGCGAGCTTTTTGGAACTCGCTCTGGCGACGATTGGCTGGGAAATCATTTTCGAAGCGATTAGGGGATGTTTTTCTTTGTGCTGCTTGGTTTTTCCCTTTCTTCCAACATGAAGTATTTTAGCTTCACAAAAAATGGTATGCAAGTGATAGCAAAAGTGCATCGGTTTCATGACGATTTCAAATCATTTCAAGAATGACGATGAAATCAATTTAAATTGATTCTGTATGAAATTTTTACGTTTTAAATTAAAGATTAAATTGATTTAACATCGTATTCTGAAGCTTTATAGTAAATAATATGTATTTTTGTAATAGTTTTATTATTTTGAGTAAAAATGTTTTTATTATTTACTTTAGGTAACGATATAAATATTACATTGTTACATGCGGTTATAGAGTAGATAAAATACAAGTAGAAAAATCGAGCTTAAGTTTTCTTTTCTTAGAATCGGATAATATCAATTTCCAACGAATTTTCTGAAATATCAATACACACAGCTACAGTAGATGTAGACAAATCAATTTTTGGCTTTTCTTAGAATTAAGCAATATCAATTACAAAGTTGTTCATATATCAAATACACAAAGTAAAAGTAAAAAACACGAGTTTTCATTTTCTTTTCTTGGAGTTAAATAATATTATTTTCTAATAAAGTTATTATGAATTTTTAGAATTCATCAATACAGTTTTGTAACTCAAATGAAAATTGGAAATGAATATTATTTAATTCTAAGAAGAGCTAATGGAAATGCGTTTTTTCTAATAATTTTATATCGTTCGTGAGAATAGATTTAAAGGTCACAGGTGTCAGTAAAGAGAGTTTTGTTTTCTACAGATAACGTAATTAGCGAAACGTAGCGTTTTTAATGATTTCATGGTTCAAATCGGTTTCAACACAAAATGGAATCAATTTCACCTCCCCCTCATGCTAGAGTAGTCCCTCGGTTGAAACGCAGTTAAGTATAGATAATTGATATGTTTTGTTTTTTCCTTTTTTTTTATACTAATATTGTTTTTACTGTTTCATAAAGTAATTTTTAATGCATTCGTAGAATGCAACCTGTAATTGAGAAGAATGTCATCCAGTATTTATACTGCACGGCGTGTATCTGTGTATGTCGGGTTGTCATTGTCTTGGGTTATATATTGCACCTCGAAAGTATCTTCGTGTTTCTGTTTTTATTTCATTGTTTTCAGGTAGGCATTGAACGGTAATTTTGTTATAAATCGAAAAATGGAAACATTTTATTAATCAATTTTATTTAAAATACTTTACATATATATAAAATTATCTATTACAAAACGTTAAATTATGTTATAAATAAATAGTGTTATATTACTTCGTCTCATAAGCTAACGCCATCGCCTTCGTTTTCAATCAAACTGTCTTCCTCATTTTTTTGCACTTGCTGGATGGATTTGACTAATTCTTAAATCAAAAACAAAATTGCCATTACTCATTTATTTTAGTTTTCATTGCTGAATTAAGTATTTTTCAAATCATAGTGAATCGTTCTTACCAATAGATTTTTCTTGTTTTCTTTTCCGAACGTATAAACTTGTACCCACTGCAGCAGCAACTAATAACAACGACACTACTCCGCAAACCACAATCACGCTAACATTTAGTGGAGTTTTAGCCTCTGCAACGCTTGTAACAACATAAGTATTACAAAGTGCATCTGAAAAAATTTAAGCAAAGTGAGTATTCACGTATTCCTCTTATAGACTAACAAATTTATTAATGCATGCCTATAGTTAGAAAGCAGATAAACTTGGATTGTTCGTCGATGGATTGGTTGACACACTTTGTCTTATTATTTATTTCGTCCAAACAAAATCTATTGCAGTTCGGCCCCGTCCAAATCTCTTCCATCATCGTCAAGCTTTCAGCATCATCGTACGTCGAAGACCTAAGCAACATCAAGCAAAATGTTATAATTTACAAAACATTGTTTGTATATGGTCTGTGGTATCAGGAAAGCTTTTGTCTCACTCATTCAGCTGCAAGCGAATTGCCTCATTTTCGGAAACGACCACTGCACAAGCTGTCGGGACATCGCAATGTTTTCCGGACCAGCCATACGAACAGCTGCAAACACCCTCCTCTATGAGGCAGTTGCCGTGAACGCACTCACCGCCGCACGCATGCATGCACACGGGATTTCCGAGAGTATCGTTATCGGCCAGATAATACTCGTTGCACTCGCATTTTTGGGGCTCGACGCATTGGCCATTCTCGCAGCCGCCCTCGCAGTGTGGCTTGCAGATTGTCGAGTTGTCAACGAAAGTTAGGTCGTAACCTTCCTAGAACAAGAGAGTTCATATTCAATAACTCTATATTTATGAAATATTTGTGGCTTCGTCATGTAATTGACTTACTGCACACGTCTCGCACATTGGGCTGGCTTCTGTACAATTTCCATTTTCACATTCACATATAACAATGCATTTGGAGCTCTCATCCGTAGAATTTTTCTTTTCATAGCCATCGTTGCAAGTGCACTCGTTTGGGGCCGTGCAGCGTCCATTTATGCACGCACTATCACAAACTGGTTCACACGTGAAATTGCTAGCTTCTGTCAATTTGTAACCTTCCAAACAGGTACAGACATTCGGCGCTGTACAATTCTGTAACACTCGATAAGAATTTATTTACACTACCAGATATGGTTCATAATTTTGTTTTATACCAACCGCCATATAGCAGTCTTCGATGCAGATTGGATCACATGATGATCTGTTGCTGGATTCTTCGTAGCCAACGTCACAAGAGCATTCTTCTGGTGATTTGCAACGTCCATGAGGGCAAGAACTACTGCAATACGGTTCACAAATATGAGTGAATTCGCCTCCAATCGGCATAAATCCATCGTAGCAGGAGCATACCTCTGGTGCTATGCATTCCTAAAGTCATAAACACAATCTATAAAAAAACTGGAGAATTTAACATTTTTCACGAAATTGAACTATTACAAACCCCGTTTACACAGGGATCCGTACAGACAGGCTCGCAAATGTTCCACGTGTCTGGCTTCAGTTGATATCCTGGACGACAAGCGCAAGTATTCGGAGCGACACAATCACCGTCTTCACACATTAACGTGCACACGGGCTCACACGTGAAAACGTCGTCGTCAATGTCGTTGTAACCCTTGTGACATTTGCAAACGTTTGGTTCTACACAGTCGGCATTGATGCACTGTTTATCACAGATTGGCTTGCAATCGGTCTCGTTGCTGCTGTCTAGTCGTTCGATCATTGCTCTAGAGTAGCCATTGATACACCGACAAACATGTGGTTCCATGCAATATTCTAGATTTGAGCACGAAACACAAACTGGCACACATGTGTAATTGTCTGGTAACATACGATAACCTGGCTTGCAAGCACAAGTATAGGGCTTTATGCAAGCACCGTTTTCACATTCATTTAAACAGATAGGTGAACATGAGCCACCTATATCCGCTCGGAAGCCTTCCTGACACTTGCACGTTTCTGGATGTGTACAAAGACTATTGGGACCACAATCTACAGTACAGTGGGGCTTACACATTATGCCGTACTCATCATATCCAGAACAGCAAACTGATTTCTTATGATAAGTCACATGATTCTGCAAAAAAAAGAAATAATTATACGTAAGCTTTTTAACGTGATACGAATTTTTAGATGAGTTAAAGCATCCTCGTATTATATTACCTCTAATTTATAATTGATTCGAGTTTTGTACTTTTGAAAACCTAGCCAATTTCTGCTTCTGTATTGTTCTTCGTAAGGAACATACCGAGGTGCTGTTATTCTAATAAAACAACGTATAATTCAGTAAATTATTTTAAAACACTATACAGTAGTAATAAAACTCTACATTACGTGTAAATCTCTGTGCAATTTCGGGGAACGGTATAGTCCTGTACTCGGAAATCTGCTTTTATTTGACTAAAAACGACAGAAACAATTATAGTGATTGCGTTGAATTTCATGTTTTGTAGTTCGGACAATGGTCGGCTCGAGACTGATGAGTGCTGCGAGTGATGACATCGAGAAAATCCCCCTTCATTGCTAGTGAATGATTTCTTATCGTCCCTAGCGCTGAGTGTACTTATCAGCAGGATGCTTCCTACTATCATTGGCTACAGAGAATATACAATCATGGAATGGACTTTTAATAAACAAATGCTTACATTATTTTTTTATTTGATTTATTTACACATTTTCATCTTAAACTTTTACATTTTTTTTATAAATATTAAAATATAAGAAATTATATATTTTAATTTAACATAATAAATTATATTGCTTATTATTGACACATATGTTATAAACTTATGTAAACAATATTATTTTTATACTGTAAATATTAATTTAATTAGCAGGCACACAACGTTGAGCTCCTTTAATACCGTGTTCCTTAATAAAACCTGGATTACAAAGACAAAGATTTGGCGCTGAGCATACTCCGTTCGAGCACCCACTTCGGCAAATAGGTAAGCATTTGTTGTTAAGTCGATCTCTTGAATCAGGTTCGTATCCCTGTTTGCACATGCACACATTTGGTCCAACGCAGTCACTGTTCAGACAAGGAGGATTACACGTTGATCCATGCTGGCTACCACTGGGAATATTTCCACCGTTACTTGCGTAATTTACGTTGATACCGTCATTTCCTGGTCGGCTGTTTCTATCATAAGGCTGAGGAATACCATGAGTCAAACTTGGCTCTTGGTTATATATGCTCCCAGTGCCACCATTTCCGGCATGACTGTTGCGGTCGTATGTTCCAGAATTTCCGTGACTAGGATTTTGTCCTTGATTAGCATATGGTCTATTATTTTGTGGTGGGTGTAGTTCATCGACTCCGTAAGCTAAATCTACTCCCAAGTATCCAGGTTGATTTTCACCTGGTCTTCCGTATAGAGGAAATACGTCAGGCCTTCTTTGAGGACTTTTTACACCTGGCTGTAGCTGCCCCCTTCCTGTGTCAGAAGATATGGATCCTTGTGGATAATAAGGACCTTGAGTTCCGTATCCTTGATTATTTCTATGAACTCCGTAAGGATCGTTAACTTGATTTGCTCCTGGTATTACAGCTATTATTACTGGATATTGTGTTGTTACTCTGGGTTGTCCATACGGATCATTGCCTTCTTGTGGATTTTGCGTTTGACTCACTCCGTGTGAAGGGTATGGTCCTTGAGAAGGAAAGGGACCTTGCAAAGGAACTGGTACTCGTGGTTTATGAGCTTGATTACTTGCATCGATTCCATACGGACCGTATATTCTGTCTGGATCTTGTGTTTGATTTAATTCTTTTCTATCATAAGATCCTGGTATAACGTATGGTCCTTGAGATGGAAAAGAGCTTTGTCCAGGAATGTGTTCATGTGGTTGACGTGTTTGATTATTGCCATATCCTCCATAAGGTTCATTAATATCATATGGGCTTGGTGTCTGACTTGAACCATGAGATGAGTCAGGTCTTTGTGAAGAATAAGGACCTTGTCCTGGGAAACTTCCTTGTAGTCGATGTGTCTCATTATTTCTATAACCTCCATAAGGATTGTTACTGTTGTGAGGACCTCCGTAAGAGTTATTAGTTTCTCGAGATGCCCCATAGGGATTATTAGTACCGCGAGGCCCAGATGTTTGATTAAATTCTTGCACCGGAACATACCTCTGAGGTTCTTCTTCATCACCATAATTCCCGTAAGGGTCTCTTGTTCCATAATTCGCTCTAGGCTGATTTATCCCCTTGACTCCAGGCACTTCCTGCGAATTTTGCGTTTGACCAGTTCCATAAATTTCGTATCGATCTGTAGTTCCATATACATTTTGCTGATTACTTGTTGCGCGGTTTCTATTTTGAACAATACCCTGAGTTCCGTGAGCTTTGGCATATGGTACACCGGTATAAGTTTGGTTCGTTTGCTGCTTCTTTGAAGGATCATTTATACTTTGCAGTTGATTAGATTGCTGAAGACGAGGTCCGCCTCTGTTTCCATACAACACTTGTGAACTTTCAACACATTTCTCTGTTTGCCAATCCATGGCAAAACCTGAATTACACTCGCATTGATCGGGTGCAACACAGCGTCCATTGATGCATTCATTTTTGCAGTTAGCGTTACAGGTACCCGAAGCCGGATCCTGAGTATAGCCAGCCTTACAAGTGCATATATTTGGGGAAAAGCATTCTCCGTTTACACAAGTGTCTGGACAAGATGGCACGCATATTTCTCGGTCATTCGCAAGATTCTGGTATCTGTATGAACAACAAAAAAATAATATTTTTTAAATTTATTCATTTATCAAATAATCCATACATGCGATCAATGCGAGTCAAGTACTAACCCTTTATCGCACGAACAGACACCCGGCTGCGAGCATATGCCGTGAGCACATCCACCTTCGCACACGGGCTCGCAGCTCTGCGTTTCGTTTAAAAAATATCCCGGATGACAACGGCATACTCGCGGAGCCAAGCAATCGCCGTTGGGACAGTCGTGTAAGCACACGGGCTTACAGATGCCCTCGATCTCCTCATACCCGTACTTGCAGGTACAGACATCCGGCCCAAAGCAGTAGGCGTTTTCGGCACAGGGACTGCGGCAAATCGGCTTACAGATACCATTTTCAGAGCGCCAGCCGTCACCGCAGGTGCACTCGTTAGGTCCGGTACACGTGCCACCGTAACAACCGTTGTCGCAGTGCGTTTCGCATTGGTTCGTCTGAGAATTGCGTGCATAGCCCTCGCAGCAGTCGATTATGGTGATCCATCCTCGGTTGTTGTTCTGATTCGAGAAGAGCAAACGATCATTTTTTTTTTTTTTTTTTAATACAGTTTTTATAATTATTTTAATATAAGCACGAGTATTATTTTATTTATTCAAATATTATCAAGGTAACACAAAGATTATTGTTTTAACTAAATATTTTCTTATGGTATTATAACCGATTACGATTAAATTGTTTATTCAATCTAGCAATATTTTTTATAGTAGGGAAGACTGGGGCAAAACCGAATTTCTCAATATCTCGGTTTCTACTAGAGCCATCTATATAATAGCTATGCCCTCTTTTTAAGAATGTTCCGATTATCATCCTACATAGGAAAGTGTACTTTAATATGGTCATGAATTATAAATTGAATACCGTTTTCACTCCTTGTTGCGAATTTGGAGCCGCTTTAATAATGCCCTTAGAAATGTTGGCAGCTATGGCTTCATCATACCTAAAAATAATTTCGTTTTTGATAAATTCTATTTGTAAAAGTATACATTTTTCTAGATACGATAATATTATAGAATTACAAGTAGGGAAATTATTTTATTACAGCGTTAAATTTATTAAATATACATATCACACATATAATGAGTAACAATGTTCTTGTAATATTTTACTTTCTACTTGATTAAATTTTTATACTTGAAAGAACAGAATATAATGAAGACGTAGAAGAACAGGCTTTCAATTATCTGATTTAATAAGCATTCACTATTCAGTTTATTTTAGAAATAAGATATTACAATTTCATCCTCAAGAAGAGGTATAGCTTTAATTAAATTATATTTGGTTACTACATGTTCGAAATCCATAAAATTATTGCGAAGCACACGTATATCCGCGCGCGTTAATATATTCCTTATAGGTGTATATACATATACTTACAGAACTCTCTTGTAACACGTGCCGTTCTCTTGGGCTGGGAAACTGGCGTAATTCGAATTAGAATTACTTTCAGCGGCCAGAATGGATACCACCAGCGCTAAGTAGTAGAGTAAGAAGACTAATTTCTTGTCTGACATCTTATCCCGTCAAATGTTTTTAAACGACTAACTTGATTATGAATTCCAAATCCCCCCATATGAAATGACGATAGAGCTCCGAAAGGTTAGGAGGTCGCTGCAAATCTTTTTATGTTACATACAACAGCGATAGCATATACTTACATGATTCACAAGTAAGCATTTGTAGTTATTTTGATACATGACCGACTTGTGCAGTATGACATAATGGGTATTTTTAAGTATAAGCCAAGGAAAATTACGTCAACATTGCGGTATAAAATTTCTTTATTTTTGTTTACAAATCAGTTATAATAATAGTCAATATAATTACAGGAATATTTTTACACTTTGGCACTAGATATCATTCTTATATTTACTATAAATATAAATAACATTTAAATGCAACATAATCACATTATAATTTACTATTATATTATGTATAATATGAATAATGAGAAATCCTACGTGAAATGGCACTTTGAAATAGCATAAATATATATATATTTATCCTCGAAGATCATTGGTAAATGCACAGACAAGCAAACACATTCAAGTACGCAGATCGACCTTTCGAACGTGCGCGCGCTCATCGCACATGCATGGCGCTCGAAAACAATGCGTTATAATCACGTTCACACACAATCCTTTATATTCCTGTATGTGTGTAGGCGAGAAAAAGCGGCATCCAAACCGCAACGATGGCGGTGAATCGTTCGCGGGCGCACATATGTTTTTTTTCCTTTTCACCGCTCGGTAAAACAATGTAGCAATCTGTTGCTTCTGTGGAATACATATATAAAATCGAGGGGGGCTGCTGTCGCCGCTTTTACAAAAAGGCTCCCGGAGGTGGCTCACACAAGCGTAATTTTCCGCTGCGCCCGCGTTTCTATATATATATAGCTACATAACGTAACACTTGTGCGGCGCGACGCAATTTTCTCTAAGATTATATACCCCGTCGGAGGCGGCGCATATATAGGCAGTTCAATAAATAATGGATCTCGAGTTCCCTCCCGTGTGCACATACGTATACCTATACACCCGCGGTCGCGAGAAGTTACAAGGGACAGGAGCGCGAGAGTAAAAAGGATAATTCGCCGAAAAGTTTCTCACGATCGCAGCTTGCACTCGTGTAATGCACCGATACGTGTGCGCGCGAGAGACACACATACGTGCTATGTATATAGGATAGGCGCGATTGACGTGTGAGGCAATCCTATATATATGTGGGCTGCACGAGTCGCTCGCTCTCGCGTCGAGAGATAGCTGCTGCTACCGCGCGCGCACGAAACACGATCAAGCGAATGAAGAGAGAGAGAGAGAGAGGGAGAGAGAAAAAAAAAAGAAAATCAGGATCTGCTTCACCGTCGCCCTGTACACCACTCGCGAGCGCGAGCGCCTGTGAAAATCCGATTTTTGCGGCGCACTCGGGAAGAGAAAAAGTTTCTTCTCGTATATATAATACGTATGTAGGCATTTTCGCTCTCGGCAGTGTATCTTATCACAGGCATAGTGTGAGAGACAGAGAGTGTGTGAGTGAGTATCTATGAGCTACGACGCTTCTTCAGTCCTTCGTTCTCCTCCTCCTCCTCCTCCTCTCGCGTCTACGTGTTTTTGCCGAAGTAAAAGGGCGCCGCGAGGGGAATCTCGTCGTACACGTGCTCCACGTCTGTCTCGCCCTGGGCATGGGGCGCCATGCCGACGCCGCTCCTGTGGGAGCAGGACGCCGGCCTGTCGTAGTGACTCTCCAGCAAATCTGTAAATGGAAGAATTCCCAATCACGGTTATAATATACATGTAGTTTATCAGCGGCACCGATTGATTTCGAAGAAGCGAGTTGTTTTGCTTAGAGAGTACGTAAAAAAATGGACGCGAGGTTACGGAGGCTCTCGGAATTTCCATTAACGCACGCGCAAGCGCAGCGCATTTTGCATAACGCGGTCACTCTAATTTACGATCGTGGATTCTAGGTCGGATTAATATATCATGCGCCGCGTGGTATGGGAAAGAAGTGTGTGAAGTGTAGGGCTTTTTTCTTGAAAAGTTTAGGAAAAGGATTATAGTGTAGCTGTTCCGTATAAGGTGCCAAAAATAGTAGGATAAAGTGCTATGCGAGGATGTTTTAAGATGTAGCGTTTAAAATGGTAATGAGAGAGTCGGAGCAGTCGATTAACTCTCGATGCGGCTGCTGCAGAGTAAATTGTAGAAAATTGGCGGTGGGAAAAAACGAAGTTTAAAACCGCTTCCGTTACCGAGAAAAATCGAAAGGGCGAGCCTTGAGGTTGACACCTCTCGCCGGTTCAAGGTTTTCGCTTTTACCCGCGCTTAATTACCTTTGGTGTCAGATTATCAATTTTTCGAATAATGTTTAAAAAAAAACCCCCGTTCTTTTTTATACACGAGTACATAATATATTTAAAAAATGATTTCCACGAATCCTACATCGAAGTATACGAAGAAAATCTAATTCCTGCTGATATATTACGAGGAATAAAATATGACGCAAAGTCATTATATATACTTACCACGAAGATTACTCGACAATCGAATGCCAATAGTCACAGTCCCATTGGCATACTCGGCCGGACTTTCGTCAAACGTCAGGACCGTCGAGCCCGAGTCCGATGTTGCATTGTACACTGGATTCAGTCTCGTCATGGTACCTGCATCAAACAAAAACGTCATTTCACCAACCCTTATTCCCACCTTGAAAACAAACAGAAAAAAATACATACCACGTGGCAAAGTGCCAATGGTGACGTCGAGGCCCTTGCCGGGTCCCAGAGTAGCGCCAGTGGCGATGACGTCCTTATCGCCGGGTAGGAACTGCCGCTCGGCCTTCTCCTGGCTGTACATCGAGAGGGCGGCCTTGAGGAGGCGCGAGCGCACGTGAAAGATCATGAGCGCCGCGACGGCGGTCAGCCCCAGGGAGACTATCGCGCCGACGACTATCATCGCGGCCACGTCGATCGGGATCGACGACAGCGGACCGCCCGCACCTTTGGGAACGGAAAATTGAGATGTTATGTAGCTATACTGAGATCTGGGCTACGGATATAAGTGGTACAGACACGATTGGTGTTCGGAATGATTTATGAAAGGGTGCCCCTGCTCGTGTCTGTTATACCGTTCGTTGCAAGCGCGGTTTTTAGGACACATAGGGAATGTTTAGAGAAATAAACTACAATTGTGTAGGTGTAATATTGTTTAATTGTAATAACTCAATATATTAGCTTTATTTTATACTCAGGGAAATAAAATATAAAGTTTTTATATGTGAATTTATTATTGCGAATGTGGATGATTATATACGCTCGACAAAGTCGACAGGAAACGAAATAAAACTTCGAGTATAGAAATACCGGGAAACTCGATATAAATCAGCAGCTTCATATAGACAAAATTCATATATATATATATATATAGATAGAAACCACGACGTTCTTGTAAAGCGCGTAATATATTTACACAAAACCGCAGCATATTCAACCACAATGGCGCAGCCGTATCTTATCCGACTACCGCGCGCGAGAAGGAAGCCAGATAGTTTGCTCTTCTCTCTCTCTCTCTTCTCTTTCTCTCACTCTGCTGCGCGCCTCGATAAAGCGCATAATAATAAAGCTCTTGCATTTGAGAACTGCAGACTGCAGTGCATCCCATTATTGCGAAACGCGAGCGGGAGACTAGCCTCGGGTCCGGCACACACAGCATAGCGCTCGATCATGCGGAAAAATATGCGCGCGAACGTCGGCGCCAGATGGACGCTGTACGCTCGCGTTTTATCTGTCAAGGTTGGCGATAAAGCAGCCTCTCACTCTCGTTTGTGCGTGTGTGTTTCTGTTTGTTTCGCCCCGCGCGCGCACGCGCCCACGCGCCTTTGTCGCCTGCGGCCGTTTAATTAGTCGGCGCGCGAAAATGACATATGAACGCGGGTGTTGCTCATTAAGAGGCGAGCGAGTATAGTGATAAGTGCCGTATATGTGGATGGACGACTGAGGTAGTAAATTGCTTGATTGCTTTTTATATTGTTATTATGATGAGCTGTTTTAATTGTTTTCGAAATCGAGATATATTGGGAATCATTTTTTTTTATCTTCAAATTGAATGTGGAAATTTGTAAGAAGACTGTGATATAATAATATTTTCGATTTTCAATTTTTATGAATGAATTAGACTGATAAGTTCTTTTAGGAAACTGGGAAATTCAAGAATCTTCGACAAACACAATTATCACTTATGTTATTTTACGTAAAAATTAATAATAAAAACAATTAATAGGCCAATATTAACCAATAGAAACTATCGTTATTTAGTCTAAAATACTTAAACAATGACGCTCAAAATCATACAGCTTAATCGCATGATTCATTTGCCACTTTACAGTCTCACTCGATTAGTGACTCCTCTCTTCTATATCCATGCAACGATAAAAGAAACCCCCTTTGGTTCCCATAACCCGCGAGCTCAGTGCGCTCTCACCGAAGAGGTCGACCTCTCTCTCTCTCTCACCTCTGTGAGTCGTCTTGACGTAGTCGGTCTTGGGCGAGACAATGACGCGAAAGTTGGCGTGCCGGTCGTCGAAGTCAAACTCGGTCTTCTTGACGCCGCCGGCGCCGCTCGTCTCCGGCAGCGAAAGTTGATTTCCTTCGAGGAGCGTCGTCGACTTGGCAGCGTCGTCGTAGATCGAGAGCGGACTCGTGGCCCGGTGCGTCGTCGGTGGCGGGCGCATCGTCGCCAGGGCCTCGCCGCTCGGCGTCGTCGTCGTCCTTGCGGTTGTCGTGGTTAGCGCGATTGGTTGCACCGGGATCATCTCGTCCGGTAAACTAGGCACTGCTGCTGTCTCCGCGTCATCTGCGCGAGATGTAAAGACTGTGGTCACGTGTGGAATAAGTTTAATTGGGAGACTGGTCGTTGGTGTTGATTAGGGACTTGACGGGGTTTGGACGGGGATGATGATTTGTGCTTTGGGTCCGCTAGTTTTCGAGTATGGTGTAATAAGACTCTAGAGTTTTACGTAGAAATAATATTGCGATGATTAAAGCACGCACATTTAGACTGCGACTCATTTCAAGGATAGACTTTTTAAATACTGAATATTTATTTTTATATAAAGAATGAAAGGTTGGAAATATGAAAAAAGTTTGTTTTTATTTAATGCACCTTGAACATTTATCGTAACATTCAAACTATAAAAAGTAAATTAACATTCGATCAAGTACTACTGGTCGAGAAATTGTTATGGAATTCAACTCACGGACGAATTTAGGAACAGCCTTCAAATGACCTTCACAATAATCTCGATAAATATTGTAAAAAAAAAAGATTATTTGTATGGCGACATTATGCATTTACGCGCGTACTCTTATTGATACGCAAGCCTTACCGGTTTCGACTTTCCAAAAGCGTTCACTTTTTTTGAGTCGTGAATTTAAATTGTGTATTCAAAGGACGTATTGCACATTCTCAAGGTCAATTCAGAGTTCAATGAAATGCTCGCAATAATTTTATGGACTTTCTTTTTTTCTCTCTCTCGCGCGTATGGAATTTAAATAAAACAAACATGTCATTATCCAATCAAATTATAACAAGTGCAAAAGAAAAATGCAGATAGTTAAAAGATAATGTACGGTTGTGCTTGACTTTATGAGAAAAAAAAATATTTAATATAAAAATCGATTAAAGGTAATTATTGACGAAGTTTTAAAATTATATTGTCTATGAAACCTTGCATCCAAATAAAGAGCTATTAAGTAAGTGGAAAAGGAAAAAATAATGAGAGATAATGTAGATCCGGAGTCAAATACCGACCAAGGTGAATTACTTTTACCGATCTTAAAAACAAAAAATAATCGTACATTCATCCACATATTTTCATAATAAAGCACCAAATTAAAGGTCTGTAAATAACCCTTTCGCATGATTTTAATCCAATAACAGAATCCTTTATCATGCGCAGTATCAGCGTCATCGAGCTTTCCAAGAACTGCCTTTAAGAAAGAATGCGAAACGAGGTATTTAATGAGCGGTACTTGATCCGAGCAGCTATCATTGAAATCTTTATTGCTTGAATATTGTGATTACTGTTCACTCTGTTATAGTAAAGCGATGAAATTATGTTTCTAGACAGTTACAATTTAATTCTAGTTTGTTTAATTAATGTATACAAAACCGCTTTAACTGAAAATTCAATATTTTACCTGAAGAAACTAATAGAGTACTCTTTAAAGTCTCTTTAATAAAATTTAATATAGGTTTCATAAAGGGTTTTCAATCCGGTCGAAAAATCGCTATATTGAGTATCCTACAGCCCACTCGGCACTCTAAAGATTAGAACAATGAAAGTGATGAAAATTATTTCCAATTATTTTAATAGGATAATATATTACCCTCCTTACAGCAGAGTCGCTTCATCCGTAGCAATCCACTAGCCACCTGTACAACCAATCCCTCTGATCCAGCAGCACGCGCCCCGTGACAAATCAGCCCCCCGTAATCCCCGTATATATATGTATACTCACGTTCGGTGACCCTCGGCAGTATCGCCTCCCTGTCGAAATCAATGACGTCGACGTAGTCGGTATCGGCCGTCTTGGCCGTAGCCGCGGCCGGGACCAGATTAACGGATATGCCCGACGCCTCGAACGGATCGACGCTACCTCCGCTGCCACCTCCAGTGGCTGGGCACTTGCCGGTCTCGTGGTGGCAGCCTGCCAGTGGCCCGTCGCACAGACAGACCGAGTTGCAGCCCACGCCCCACTGGCCCTCTGGACACTTCATCTCGCACCTGAAATATAGAAAGAGACAGTGGAGCGGTGTTATGCATTTGGACATTCTATGTATGGCTGATGAGACCGAGTTAGGAGTAATTTTGCGTGCCGAGTGGCGCGCGTATAATTGCGCTGCGCCTGGCGAGCTCGCGATGCGGATTCTAAGATTCATGGGTCAAGGTGGAGTAATTTTAATTTGCGGGATTCTCAAGTGTCTAATAACGTCGTGAAATTTATATTTACATGGGTGACAGAATGGAAATAATAAATCACTTTGCGGATGT
>JAPYZO010005940.1:0-19625 GCA_030522905.1 Torymus flavipes | reverse complement strand
CTCTCTCTCTCTCTCTCCCCTCTATATGTACCCACGCGCTAAGACGAAGAAGCTACTCACTCCCACGCTTATTTTTCTGCCGCGCGGTCGCGACCTTCCGCCCCGCCGTGACATTTACATATATACGCGGGCTTTTCCGCCCTGCGACTCTCTCTCTCCGCTTTCACCTCGCCGAGGCGCAGGAGCGAATGAGAAGGATATTACGGGGGGGAATGTTAAGTAGCTGCGCGCAGCCGGCGGATGGAGACTCGTCGAAGAGTTGTTTTCTTTATTTTTCACGGTTCTGTATGGCGGGGCTCACTGGCGCGTTATAATTCGATCGGGTTGTGCTATGTAGTATCTTTGTTTTGTTGCGAAGAGTGGGTACTTTGTTTTTAGAATTTCGTATAAAAATTGGGAGAGAGAGAGAGAGAGAGGAAGCGTGCGAGTATTTTCGTAGGAGATGGAGAAAGTCTTGAAATTCGGTTGAACGAGTTCAAAGTTTAACCGGTTTTAGGCGAGTTTGAACTTTAAAGTTTTTGGATTCTAAAGTAAATGTAAATCTACTTAACTGAAATAGTTTCATTTAATATTGAATTGGTGCGCAGGCTATTTAGTTTTAATTTTTGGTTGAAGAAATCGACGAAAATTTATAAAAACTTTACACAAGATATATTATCAAACCGACGTTAGTTAAAATGTTTTATTTAGTAAAGATTGCTTAGTAAAGTTTTCGTTATGGTTCATTGGGATAAAAAGTATTAATAAGTCAATATTACGTGCCCCTGTTACATGCTCCTATATTTTATTAGCTATACTAAAGTAAAGTAATAAAAAAATTACGCTGGACGATATTGAAGAACAATAACTTTCAGAAACAAATATTTACGACACAAAGACCAACCCTCTCGTGTCATCCAAACTTTCGCGTAATATCCCGACCCCTCCCAAAAAAAAAACTATATCACCGAACAAAAAGAACTATTTGTTCCCCGAACTACGAAACAAGCTCTCTCTCTCTCTCTCTCCCAGTTCATAAATCCGTCGATACATCCACTGGTAGTAGTTCAACGCTTTCCCCCCTCCCGCCCACGGCCAACAAAGAAAGCGAGCAAAAGAAAAAGCTCGCACTGCAGCACACACACACACACACACATACACACACACACACACACACACACACGTGTAGAAAAAAGTCGCGAGCGCACAAAGGGAAATAAAGCGCAAGTGATAAAGCGAGAAAGTCGCGCTGAAAGATAAATGAATGGGATGAGAAGGAGGGTGAGAAGCGAACGAGGCGAAGTTCGGGCGAGGAGAAAACGAAGACGACGAGGGCTGTAAAAAGCGAGGATTAAAAGAGACGAGCAAGACGTCGAATCGCGGCTCCTTTGATCGCTCTTGCAATTTTTTTTCCTCGCACCGATCCTTCTATGTAGCCGAAGGTAAGAGAGAAAGACTTGATCGCGTTTAACAGCCGGGACGAAAGTCTCGCCGGAGGGCAAAAATTTTACGGGAACCATCTATCTATTTATCTTGCTCGAGAGGGCTCGAGAGAGGGAGAAAGCGTTATATGGCGCAGTTATCTTGGGGAACTTACCGTACGCTCACGTGTTCACACGGTCATGTATGAGGACGATTCAAAGTGTTGTTTTATTTCGGAATGGGTGCGTGATTTTACGGGCGTTTTGACGATGCTATTGATCAGGACGATTACGCGTACTTTTGGGGGTTGTGATGATCAATTTTTTTTTCGTGGTTCGCAGGTTGTGCGTGGGTATATATTTACAGAAATTTCGTTTATTCACAAAGCTTTCTGCGATGTTTTCGGTAATATAAAGTTTTTTATGTATATTTTTACACCAAATTTCTTTTTTCTCTGATGAGAAAAGTGTTTTTTTTTTTTTTTGGCTTGGGAAGAATTTACGTGCAAGAATAATCGTTCGTTTCATGGAAATTCGGGGCCTAGAGAAACGCGCGCTTGTATATTTTACCGTTATGTAACGATAACTTTTACTACGAACTCTTACTTTCAGAAACATAATCGTATTTTACTTGGTAATTTTTTTCCAAGAAAATCCGTATTTCACATGAGTTTTTTAGATTTTCGGAAAATTTGTAACAGCTCTTCTTTTGCCAAAGTTTTATGTACGGGAGGTTTCACATATTTTGGGAATTCGTTTAAATAAACTTGCAATAAGTTTTTATAGATTATAGATAAATATGTGCGCGCATTGCACGGATATTATATTTTGTCTAGGAAAAGTTTAATTAAAATATTTGCCTTTATACTTTCAAATACAAAATCAATATTCGCGCGCGTGAACATATTGAATTCGATATTATAATCTAACATTTAACGGTCGACTAAATGAATATTTATTAAATATTTCTCCCCGCATTGGTATGCGTATACCCATATAGCTTGCGTCTCGAGTATAACAATCATTTCATAACAAGACTGAACAGTCACAAAATATATAATATCCAACAATTAACATTTCCGAGAACGACAATTTCCACAGCAGCAGCAGCAGCGTTGAAAAATACCAAAACACACCGACCACCTAAAATCGCCCCAATTCCGCGTCTAAATAACACGCGGAGCGAGCGCACAGCCGGTGTGGCGCTAATTTGGCGTCCGCGGAGCGATTTAATTAAAAAAGAAAGTACGCAAAAATTACCTCCCGAGCGCTCGTGGCCGTCGGGTATCCCAATTAAAGTTAAGCGCCAGCGTAGGGAGAGAGTTAATACAAATTACAGCTGAATTACGAGTCGGATGTGTATGCGCAGGTGAAATAACGAGCGGCCTGGCTAGCCGGCTAATATTCGGCGGACGCTGAGGGCAAGCGACGACCGGTAATGAGAGCGGTCGCATGCCGCGCGCGCTTTGAGAGCGATATCGCGGCTGTTATATAGTGTTGTCTTTATAAACTCGAATATCCGGGGTTTTCCTTTTGTAAACGAAATATTTTTTTAATTTACGGACCGCTAAAACGCTTGTTTGACTGTTAAGATTTTATCTTTTTACTTCCAGTCCAAATAATTCTGCATATATATTTGTGCATCCAACTTTTTGATAAAAAGAACCGCTCCAATAGCAGAGTTTGCTGAAGTAAAAATATCCGAAATGTACGCTATCGCTCTAGATTGAAAAACGTCTTCACAAAAAAATGTTGAATCCCTAACAACAATTAGTGCACTTTCAAGAACAATTCGTGGAAATCCAGCGTATAGCAGCGTGCAAGGAAGTAGAAAATTCCCGGTACGGTCAGACGGACCATTCAAGCTATACAAATTGAATTTTTTTTTTTTCAACTTCCATTATCGACACAAAAGCTGTGATAGTTTTTTTTTAATAACAATAGTTTTCGTCAACGTATATAATAACTTTTTAAAATCTATTTCAAGCTTTTTAATCACACTCTAACCCGACTCTTATATTCGCCGCAAAATATCCCAATTCTTCACCATAGTTTCACGTTATTGCAATACAAAACAACCAATAACAACAACAAAAACATACCGTATAGTTTCCAGCTGCGCCGTTATAAAACTCCTCTGCGGACCGGCGTTCTGGCATGCTACCAAGCCGGCATCGCTTTTTATTTCACGCGTCCGCTCCGCGTATAAGAATTTCATCGCGACGCGGTGTGTATAATATATAAATATATATACGCGCGTATTCATGGCGCCGGTCAGAATTGCGCTTTTGCGCAGGGCGAAATTCTGCGATGAATAAACGGCGCGTGTGTGTATGTTTTTTTCTTCGTTTGTACTTTTAATATGTGGTATTAGAGGGTTTCCATATAAATTCTGAGCTTCTATTCTGTGAGTGAGAATTTTTTGCCTTTTTGCGGATTATTTTTTAGTTTTATCGTTATGTTCTTTTAGTTTTATCCTTTTAAAAAAAGTTGGAATATATTTTTTCAATTAAAATACTTTCATTCCGACGTGCGCAACGACAAAAAACTCTGTATTGGATATATATATTGTTTTATTTGTATTTGCACACACAGGATCGATAACGTTTTTACATATCCAGCATATTGTTACATATTTACTTTCGATATATACCTGGAGTTTGCGACATTATATTTCGAAAAATCAACTCGAGAGACAGCGCTGAAATTTATAAAACGCAATAAACTCTCGAGGTAAAAGGGAAAAACAATGTATTAAAGTCACGTCTCTTCTTTTGATATGTTACAGACGGCGGCGAAAGTCGAAACACACTCGTGCAGGCACGCCACGAAGCCGGCGAACAGAGAAAAGAATCAGAACCAAAAATGTATTCCATGTAAGTACAGTTTGTATATATATATATATATATGTGTGTGTTCCTCCTTCCGCGGCATTGCATTATTTTGCAGTTTCGAAACATGGCTCTTTTAGCAAATGCGCACCGCACCGATGTAGACGGATTTTTACTGGATTTCCGTCGTATGATTTATGAGCAATGTTTGACAATACGACGTACATGAATATAAGATAAACTTTAGATTTAAAAGTGAACAATAGTGTACGACATAAGAGACAAAATTAAGACACATGATGAACCATTTCTATATCATTTGCTCAACGCATAATCTCGAGACAAAAACAAATATTTCACGATTACTTTTGAAATTTCAAGCACAAACGCGAGCCACAAACACATTATTCCTCGCCGAGCGCATATTACTCTTCCTTTTTAAACCTAATACGCAGGATCCATCGAGCACGCGTCCCCTCCGGCTGACTTACCGCAGCGATTTACAATCGTTAGCGCTTGGCGCGGTCGCCTCTCCCGCAATAAATTCCCTTTACATCCCTCCCTTTGTCTCCTTATAGAAATAAACAGCAGGGCCGAAACTATGACAACTCGCGTAAAGTAACTATTTTCCTCTCCTCCTCTCAATTTTCAACGCACGATTCAACCGTCAATGCACCTCTCCTCACTTGCGCGCGTTCAAAGAGCGAAAAGCACAACTTTTCAATGCACGACAGTGGCACATAGACACGCGCCGTGAAAGGAAACGAGAGAGAGAGCTTAAAGGCGCTGCAAATAAGAGACGAGTCGCGATGAAAAGCGAGCGTGTAAATGAGAGAGAAAGGGCGCGCAGGGTCTCCGTAAGTCGGGTGAATTTTTCATGGCTCAGTCTTCGCCGTTCCTTTTCATATCGCCCCCCACCCATGATGCAGACCTCGCGCTACATTGCGCCAAGCGCTTTTTTTAATCCGCTGTCTCTTTTCTGTTCACTTCTATGTAGCTCTGCTGTACCTCGATGCATACATGTGACTTGTATACTTGAATTTTTTGGGATTAATCGTACGCATACGCCCTGTGATTAATAATGTTTCCGTTTTGTTTTCTGGTTTTTTATAAAGAATTGTATAGTATTATCGCGAATGGTTTAAGAGAAGAATTCAAGTGCTAGCGTATTATTCACCGGTTATGAATTCGAATAAAAATGCACAGACGATGTCTCATAGCGGAGTTGAAATTATGTGACTGAGGAATTTTAATTTTCGCCTCATAAATATTCACTTGTTCGCTTTATGAGCTTTCGGGCTCATTCAGTTCTTTATTGACTATATTCTATGTGCATTATGAGGGAGCGTTAAAATACTTTTTAGTAATTTCGGTATTGTTTATGTATCATAGTCTGAATTCTTCAATGAAAATTATAAGCACATTCTTTATTATGTTCAAATTAACGTACTTGAAATAAACATCCTATCCCGTAACTTTTTAATACAGGACTATTAACACACCTAGGGCTGCACGATATAGTAAAAGATTAATCTTGATATTGTATTGTATTGTCTCAATATTCAAGAGGGAAGAAGCCCAGGGTCTAGATTGCCAAAGGGATGTGCCGGGTGACCCCGCAGTTCAAAAAAATGTTGCGCTGCACTGGTTTTCATTATTCAGCACCAAAAAAAAGCAAAGGACGATGGTCGGTCTCAGAGCTCATGAATTCGGCAATCCGAATACAGCAAGATAATCTTGATATTGCATTGTATTACCTCAGTATTCAAGACAATAATCGATACAATAGTTATATACAGTTTTCGATACAATATCAAAATTGTCGTGTCAAATTACTTTCAATTAAATTATTCTTAAAATTCAGTAACATTTGTAACTTTAAAGTTTCTTAAATTTAAGGACATTGTTAACAGTGAATCATTTGAAAAGGTCTGAAACCCAAATACCTCGGGGGTGCGCGAGGTCCTTGCAAAAAAGGGATTTACGGAGATGGGCGACAGTGAATGAGTCAATTATTTAAAAAAACTTACTATTTCACGTTTGCGTGCCTTTCTATTCTATACAGAGTAAAGAAAATCTTTACATTAAAGCAACGTCATTAACAATAAACGAACGGACTTTTAGATACGGACAAAAAAATGTTGGTTCATAGTTGAATAATATTCCTCAATAGGTAAGAAACCATGTCTTTAAAATTTTCAAAATTTGAATTTCAAAATTTGACGCTCGTGATGCTTGCTCGAGAGCATCGCGAGCGTCTAGTTCTTATCGTGAAGCGGATGCTTCAGGGCTCGGATGACGGTCGAGCTGAGCCCATGACATGACATTACTTAATTATTAAGAAATATTGTTGACTATTAAGAAATATATACTTTGGCACAAATAACATCAGGATTTTATAGTTAGAAAAATATACTTTTAATGTAAAGATTTTCTTTTCTCTGTGTATACGTGAACCTCGCATCACTTGGGTATTTGAGCTTAAGAATTTTTTAAACAATCGACTTGCTTATTGTTGCACGTCTACGAAACTCTCTTTTTTGTGTGGACCTCGCGTCCCCCGGCTATTTGAGTTTCAGCCTTTTTCTTAATAAGCGACTTGCTTACTGTTGCATGTCTGCGCAACTCCAATATCAACAAGAATTTCAAGACAAGACGATAATACTTTTAAATCTTAAACGATGTGAATAAAAAATGTCGCACCTCCAAAGCAGTCACTAAATAGTAAATATTGAATAGGCCAAGCTTTACTTTCGCCATCAAGAAATTCAAGAGCCCTCTTGCACTTCTCTTTTTCTCACCTCCAAAGAAAACTCACACATTATACACATACATATAGCTCTTAGCAGCCCTTCGCGATCTTTGAGGGTCCCACTTCTCCCGCAGTACTTCGCCGAACCTGTAAACACCCTACTCGAGGACGAAAAAGCAGCTGCGCCGCATTGAAAATGCAAAGAGCAGTGCCAAAGCTCAAGCTAACGTTTTGCGCGACGAACGCGAGACGCTGCTTTAATTAATTCCTCGCTTCACTGCTTCTCGTGGTTTGTCGTATGACGGTTGTCGTGATTTGTCGACGCAACACTGAAGACGGCAAAATGTACCGATGGTTGCTTTGATTTTATAGCGCGTTCGGTATTGCTTTGACAAATGTGAAGAGGTTTTTTGTTGTTTGCTTTGGAATTCAAATTTTACTTTATTTTTTCATTGTCGATAAAATTAAGATTTTTTGGTAAAAATATTTAAAAAAACTTTTTTATTGTAAAATCTGTAAAATGATAAAGTTTACTTCAATAAATGTTTGAGTCCACAGGTGGAATTCGAAAACTGTTTTTATTTTTTCTATATTTACAGAAGTAATTGTTTGTATGTGCTGACAACAATTCAGATATTGACTCGCTTAATGAATAAATCTTTTACACTCATAATCATTATTGAAATTTTCAATAGGATGGCATTGTTAATAAAGTAAATATGATAAAAAAACGACAAAAAGAAAAAATTCATTGTTTTAAAAATTACTTCAAACAATTAAAAAAAAATGTATATATAATTTTCAGTTCACTTTGTTTTATTTCATCCGATACAAAAAATACATAATTATTATTATTTTCAGACGATTACAACAGAGTCGTTTTAGATACGATAGAAGGTCGGCCGGACTCGGATTACGTAAACGCGTCGTACGTTGATGTGAGTATGACTTTTTCATCGAATAATAAAAAATAATTTCTTTATAATTACAATATTTCTGACCAATCAACCATTTAACTTAAAGTACAAAAAAGATATCTAAAAAGAAGTTACGAACAGTTTCTTTGATGGATTCTATCGATTTTTATGAATAAATAAACCCAGCTACCCTCCATGACTATAAGCGCCAGACAAAGTGATCGATAATTTTTCACTTTGACGTTTCAGAGCATATTGAAGCCCAATGCCTACATCGTAACTCAGGGACCCATAGAAAATACCGTAAAAGACTTTTGGCGGATGGTGTGGCAGGAGGAAGCCGCGTGCATAGTCATGCTCACAAAGACCTTTGATTTCATCAAGGTAAGAGTTGAAAAGGATTTATTCCCGTCTATTTTTCGTCAAAGATCAGAGAGAAAAATTATGTTGAAGTGGTTTGAGAAAGTGTGATAAGTTAATAATATACTAAATACCATTCAAACCAGATGATAATTAAATTACGTTGAATGTGTATATAAATTATCAAGAATAATCAATAATTACTAAAGCATAATAGGAAAGCATTTTATTCCAACATATCTCGACGTACATTTAATACATACGCACATGTGCACACCCCGGTACCTAAGAAATGTCGCCAAAACATAATTTGCATCGTAATTCCGTCTCATAAGGGCTTAGTCGAAGTTGAGACAGATGACGAAATAAAGCCGTCTTGAGACCGCACGTAGAAACCGAGTATAACGTTGAAGGAAAGAGCGCCTGAGAGACAGCGAGTTTCAGAAGCATGTATATATACATATTCTGCGAGCGGCGCGCCCCTAACGAATTTATAGTGCGTGCTTTCGGTAATGGAAAGTTCTGTCGCTTCCCGCTTAATTGGACGTCTTTGAAAATAACGTCAGTTGGGGGTTATATCTCTGTCAACCGTAGACATCGTGTTCTGGAATTCTTTTCCGAACAGAATAACTTAGGATTCCGATAGTGTTTTACACGTGCTAGGAAACTTGTATAGTTCGAGGCATTATGGTTGACACGATTGACGAAGACAGGCGGCTTGATATTGAGAAGCAACAAGCTTCTGCAGAAGTCCTACGACTTGAATCCCATGTAGGCGATAGAAGTGCAAACTATAAAGTACGTTATTAACTTGTTTAGCCGTGGCGGTTATGTGAGGCTTCTGAGTCGACGTGCGAGTCCAAGTTACAAACTCACACCCTAGAACGAATGAAATCCTTGATCCCCAATTTTTTAAGAGAAAAGAATTGTTCGAAAAGGTGCTAAGCAGTTTATCATTAGTAACTAATCTGAGAAAAACGCATGTTTACTTGATTTTAATATATTATATATTTATTAATAAAAGCCTTTTATATAAAAAAAATAAAATTAATATAATTTATTTTTATAAACATTCATATTGAAACCGAAATACTCCTAATTTTATCATTGTATAAATAATATAATATAACATCATACCGAAATCCTTAAATTAAATAAATTTAATACAAGAGCTGAAATCTACATATATACTTACCACTGAGTTACGCTGAATGTCAAAAATTCCGTATACGAAAATACAATTTACCGTGTTCACTCTTCCTCTATAGCTTTTGTGTTGTGAGTGCGCGCGTGGGTGTGCGCGCGCGACGCGCGCGCGCGCCTCTCTCTCTCTCTCTCTCTCTCTCTCTCTCTCTCTCTCTCTCTCTCTCTCTCTCTCTCTCTCTCTCTCTCTCTGCGACCTGACGCCGTATGCCTAAGTAAGTTAGGTGAAACTTGTTCCGAACTAGTTACTTAGAACGCGAGTGCGCGAGCTTCCGCGTCTTCGCGGGTTTATGGAGTCATACTTTCGCGTGTGAAAGTTTCCCCGGTCGTGTGATGTCTTTCTCTCGTTGTCTTTTTCGTTATTATTTCTATGGCTGCTGTAACAAGCGATGCGTTGTGAAGATAGAAGGATGCTATTAGGTGGTTATGTGAGCATGGTGGAAAACTGAATAGGTACAAATGAGTGAAAAAACTTTTTTTATTAGAAAAAGAATATAGTCGTGGATGAAGTGTGGGTATAAATGTGGGTATATATGAATAAGCCTTAATATGAGGATAGTACATTCAATAAAACTTCTATGCGTATTTAACGTAAATAGTTTGATTGTATTTGATATAGTTTGAAACAAGAAAACTATAGTTACTCAATTATATGATAAGTATATGTAAAACTTAACTTGATAAATCCATTGACATAATTCTTTCCTTTCGAATACATTTTTAGACAGCACACGATGATGTAATTTTCGCGTGACAGATGCGAATTCAGTCAACGAGACAAACTTTTTTCATTCGCGTCGCGAACAATAAGTCAGTATACGATAGACTGTATTTATCGTTTTTCGTGTTCTCCGTTAATTAAATAAGTTTGGGAGAAGCCTGATTGGGCTTTGCAATAATCTAATCAGCTGCAGGACGCGACTCGTTTGATTAGAGAAACAGCCCGATGACATTTTAGCAAAGACAATTTGTACTGAAGCACCATTGTTAGTCGTAGTTGAGTTCTGATTTAATTATCCTTTTAAGTCGTCGTTTCATCAGCAAAGCAATCAAATAAACTTCATCTCATCTAAAACATAGTTGACTACATGGCAGGTCATCGATTCAATAAAAAATTCAAGAGTAAAGAATTATTGAAAAATGTGTCGTATTTTATTATTTCCAATTCTACACAAATAAAGTTGACAAAATCTGTATAATATTGATAGTTAAAAATTTCGTCGACAACGTCACTCCAATTATTGATAAACTAAAGTTCGTTATAAATAATCTAACAGTCAAAAATCTACAGTTTTAAAAATATACTTGTATCAGGAAGCGTATAGAAATTTTTATTATTTTATAGTCCACGAATACGGATAAAAATATTGGAAAATTGAAACCAGGTCGAATTACTGCATTCGAATAAATGATTTTGAACAAAGAAAATACTATACTATATATGTAATATATTTTTTAACTAAACCGCTTCGAATTGTTTTAAAACTCACACATAAAAAATATGAAGTGCGATTCTTTGTTTTCATTAAATAAAACTATGCGTATACAAAAACAGAACCATTAAAATGTCCAAAAATGCTAGCATATATATATATATATATATATATATTTACATAAAATCCAATATTAATCTCCAAAATTTCAGTTGCACAAAAGTGTGATATAACAGGGGGTGACTTCCTTTTAAGATACATAATCCTCGTACAAATAAGGTACTATAACTGTTGAATTATCATATAATTCACTTATTACCCCTCGAAATATGTAACTTAATCAACACAGTCAACTGACTTCCTGTAGTTATTTGACAACTGCGCCGAATCCCCATAGTTGTTTACGATTTGTGGACGCAAACTACAAATCGATTCATCAACGTGCGTTTTTCGGAAGACCTCGAGAACCCACGAGAATCTCTCACTCTCTCTCTCGTGCAAACATTGACTCCCATTGGCATTATTCAGCAGTTCAGCTGAAAGACGCTGTCGAATACGCGTCTCGCGGACTTCCTTCGCGCTCGCAGAGAAAAACGAACTTCCCAAACGTTCTTTCCCCGACGGAATTGCTCGAGCTTCTCGGAAGGAAGGAAAATCGATGGACGCGAAGAATCTCGGGGAAATTTAATTTTTTTTCCACCCTATGGCGCTCCAATCAGACCTCGGCGATATACCCAAGCGAGCATCGACGGTTTCTCCCCCCGCCGTGATGATCCTATATCGAGCGCGAGAGAGATTTCGTTCGCTCGCGCTGGAGAAATAGCTAGGTAGGTAGCTATCTCTCGGCAGATTTCGTTGCGCGGCAGGTGACGCGGAACTGACGGGATAGCGTGCGCGCGTGAAGACGAGATGCTCGAGTTATTGGTGTACTTCTGCTGATGGAGTTGCGTGTAACTGTTACCGATAATTAGATTTATCGGATAAGGTAGCAGATATCGTGTGTGGTAATAAGTAAATAATCGAAATTGGTTGAAGCGTTGTTACAGGTTTCTAGAAGTCAATACTTTCTTCTTTGTCAATAAAATCTTGTTGAGTATATTAGAAAAAGAAAACATAATACAAAACAGAAAACATTATACGATTTTAACCGGAATCTAATCCAGTTTACGATATTTTTTTGCACGTAATTGAAAAACTATTATACATATTCTGTTTTGATCAATTATTCTCTTACAATTTCAATCATGTAATGTTCCTTATTATATAAAGTGCCCTAAACCTTACTTTTCTTTCATCAATTTAACCATTATATATCCAGAAATCGAAGCTGTTAAAAAGTCATCCGACGCAGTAATTACAACTTTAAAGAAGTGGCACAAAATTTTAAACTTTCGTATAACTGTAATAAAGTGAGCGACAATAAACGATCGAAAAAAAAGAACTCTAACGTCACTTTATATAAAATTTTACCTCTCGAGGAAGTCCGGGAGAGACCAGACTCGGAAGTTTTTAATTCATTTACTTAGGAGATTGTTCGAGAGTATATAAATGTAATAATCAAGTAGGTCACAAAAAAAGAAGAGAGAGTCGCCGCGATTAGCATGGCTTTAAAACTCTTTATTGAAGGGCCTTTGCGACTACGTCGCGCAGTTCAGCGTTTTTCAACTTTAATCCGGCTCGTAAACTATCTTTTCAACTCGGACGGGGGCGATAAGTAGATTGTGTCCAGGATTGGCCGGTCGAGACGGCGAGCGCGCGGTCTATATAAAAAAGGCGACCGGATCACTCTCTTGCTTCCAATCATATGGTAAAAGGATTCATAAGGCTGTACTTAAATCTCCTTTATTACGGGGCTTTGAATAATGGGATTGCGCGCGCTCGTTAATTATTTTCGTACTTCTTTTCATTCTGAATGAAAATGTATAAGAGGAGCCTGTAAATAAGATACATTATTTGATTTTAGAACTTATAAAAGTATCCTTTGGCGACGCTCGTCGTACTGTCGCACCTTCCTTACACAGTTTTTTGAACTTCACTTGATTGTACAAAGCATGCGCTTATTCAATCACTCTGAAAATATATCTCAGAGGGAAATTAGTTTTTGTAAATACGAAGTTTGCTACAATCCGGGCGTATAATTTTACTTTTTACAGTTAGAATGCAAATTACTTGATTGAATTTACAGAAGAGATCTTTTCGAAGTTACAACGTCAATAAAACTGCTCTTTAATTTATTTTCATCAACTTCGTTTCTTCAATTAAAACAAGCACCACCAAACTCTACAATTTCCCCTCTTATTAAAAAAAAATGAAATCTCGATGAACCTCTTTAGTTCTGTTATACACACACGCATTACTTATAACAATAATTCACCGTTCGGAACTCCCCTCTACAACCGCCAAAACAAAAGAAGATACAAAAAATACTCAACCAAAGTTGTCCCAATAACAAAGCCGGTGAGACCGCAATTCAACGCACGTTCTAATCACGGCAGTGCCTGGCAGCCACTCCGCGGCGGGCTTTATTGCTCACCCCGATGCTTTCCCACTCACACCTACACGTGACACGCATACACACAAACACACCGCCGAAACTGCAGTCAAAATTGCACGAGCCGCGCCTCTCGACCAAGTTTACCGCGGATACGAGCTCACGTGCGTGCGCGTCTTCTTCTTCTTCTTCTTCTCGAAGTTGCCAAGACACGTTCGAGAACGTTTCCCCCCTTCTCTCTTCTAGAGATGCATTTAGGGAGATTCGAACGTGCTCAGGGTGGCTGTCTATTCTCAGGGCTTTAGACTGGATGGGGAGATGAGCGATTTATGGGGGAGAAGGCGGGCTGATGGGTTCAGTCGTGGTTGAGATTAAGCTGTTGTTTTCTGCGGTCCTGATGGACTTTAGTATTCAATGAAGTGCTGAAGGCTGTTTGGAAATTACAGATTTTGTTGTTCTTATTTTTATTCATGTTAAGTGGAAGAGTTTTATTGTAAATTAAGATATGGAGATATAGTTGGGTTTACAGCTGTAGGAGGTCAAAAGTTGTATAGATATGATTAAATAAATAACAGAGTTTTTGTTTCATCGCGAAATTCAACCTTTTACAGATTAATTTATGCTATTTTCATTAAAATTATCAGCAAACTACAAAGCTTTGCGAAAGCTCAGCATATTTGATGCTAAAGTTATGATAGACAGCTGTAATTACAGCGCTCTCGCCGCGCGTTGCGGAATATCAACTCTGTAATCCACTTATACCCAAGTATAAGTAGATACACGTCGACTACAGTAAGACGGGTGCAATACAGGGTTGTCGTCCCATATTATAGTTCGGTCTTCCATTTCAAAAAAAGATTGCACATTTTATAAACGCATACATTTTCCTAACACATTTTCACTATGCAGAGTAGTAGAGTAAAAAAAAATCCAAAATGATTACTCTAGATTAACGAGCAAACAGTCGGCGTAGTGCTCCTAAAAGCACGTGTAAATCCTCCAAAGGCGAGTTATTCTCTTAAACGGCGAAAAAAGAATCCACTGTGAGTTTCGGCTCGCTTTACCCCCTTCAGAGAGAGAGAGAGAGTTACACGTACACATACACCTGCTATATACATATTACGAGGCGAAAAAGCTTTCGCTCTGCGCTCGCACGTGCGCGCGATGCGTGGGTACTGACACGTGTGTATTTGCCGTGGATTTTTTCCTTTTTTAATAGGAGAAGCGTTACGTGTACGTGGGTATGCATATGTGAATTAGAGATGGACGGAAAAGAGAGTGGGCGTATATCAGTGTGCGCTAATGTCGAGGTTGGAGTTTCTGCGTTTGTTGGGCTGTGTCAAAGTTGGAAAAGTACGCTGTTGAGTGAATAATGTTAGAGATAATAAAAAAACGGGTGCGACATGTTTATTGCAGTGCATATAGTTGGAACTTGCACATGATGGAACTTTGGTAAATGGATAAAAATTTAGTGAATGAGAAACAGTAGTGGATCGTGTTTTAGTGTATCTTTTTATAGAATTCTAATCGTAATTTAAATCTCGTACTGTAAAACGTCGAATAACTTGAAATTTAATATTTAGAAGGATTTTGGCTAAACTAATTTAAAGATTATGACGTTTCAACATCTGACAGTCTCTCTTGACGATCACCATGAAAAGAAAAGCATTAGCGCACTTTTTTTACAAATAAAAGCGTGTCTTAATTTAACGAGTTGAAAGAACTGAGTAACATGTCCTAAATCGAATGTTTTCACATCGTTAGATGTAAGAGAATGTTCGCTAAAACCATTAAGTGAACCGAGCAAGAAACTAGATCTATTTTAAATTAGTTTATATCTATAGAGCTACCTAGTAAACGTTCGAAAAACGAAACTGATTTTTATCAAAACGAAAATATCAAACCTAAAGTTCTGTACGACGAAAAAAATACGAACAAGAGAAAAATAAAATATAGAAAATAAAAAAGAATCAGAATTCACAAATATTATCAGTATCATTATTCCACTCAAATAAAAATGTAAAAAAGAAAGAAGAAAAAGAAATGGAATATAACCCAACCTTTTTCTACTTTTATCAGCCCCTCGTTACATTCTGCCATATCTCCCCCAATACACAATTTTTCCAGCTGATTTGACATTCGAAATATAAAAACGTCAAATTCGATTTCGCAGGTTATGTGCATGCAGTATTGGCCCGCGAGCAGGGACAAGGACGAGGCGTACGGCGAGATCAACGTCTCCGTGCTCAAAGAGGAGGAGCTCGCGAATTTTCACATACGAACGATAAGGCTGTACAAAAAGGACGAGCAAGACGTAAGACTCTCTTTATTTCGACCATACTATATATACTCTTCTCTCCCTCTTTTTCTTGCTCGTGATTTCCGCTCGAATTCCCCGAGCGACTGTCGGGCGGAAAATGCGCGTGCATGATCGTATACGACTGACGAGAAAGAGCGTAACGATGTAAAAGGGGGAGGGATAATTTGGGGGAGCCCGAAAATGATAAGCGCGCCCGTCGAGGGAGTAGTATAGTGCATTCTGGCATTTTTCAGAGGAGAAAAGTTGCTGAGAGCTCGATATATATATATAACTCGACGCGCGGGGGGCGGAGATGTGCAAAGAAATATGAAGCTTTTGTGAGAGGACGTGGAATGGTCGGGATCAAAGATGCCGCGCGGTGCACTGAAAAGAAATGCATTGTAGTATAGTATAACCGTTGTAGTGTGTAAACGTTACAACTTAATGTCATAGTCTGACGGTGAAATTGAGTTGAAAATTTTTGAAGTATAATTCAAAAACATACCCTATTCAGCATTCACTTTTGCCAATCTTTCGTAATACTTTTTTCAACAATATATAGATACAATCTTCGTGGAAAATTATATAGTATTTAATTAACTTTGGTACAAGTTTTTCTTCGTTTTCTCATCCAAAGTTACGAAAACAAGTATCATTTCGAGTTTTACGCTGTCGCTGATTAGACTTATATACATCTATCTATATATACGCGGCGCGTGGAATAAACAATTCCGTTCGGATAGCCGTCGAGACGCCAGTAAGTTTGCGCTGGCGTGCATTTTCTTGGCTATCAGGCGCTGTCGGGGACGTCGTCGACGGCGGACAATAAAGTTTTCCGCAATGAATTCGAGAAAGCGGCGTCGAGTTCGTTATCTCGTTCGGAATCGTTTTGTGAGTATCGCGCCTGCGCTATCTGTCGTTAATTACGCGGTACTTTTGATACATAGTCCCGAGGTTCCCCGCGTTTTTAATGCGATGAATGGAGAAGAATGCTTTTGTTTTTGTCGCTTAGAAAGTTTGATTCTAAAGTGAGAACAATTCAAACAGATGTATATCATAACTGAACGAGATTTAAGAATAGTTTTGGCATTGTTTTCGAGGGTTGGACTCGTTGCAATTTAAATTTTATTTTTATCTTTACTTAAAACTTTATATAATATTAAACTTTGTCAATCTATATAAATTAAATAAAGTGCCTTTTAGAAAGCAATTTATAAAAAAAACATACTAGTAAAAATATAGTTACTTTTTCACATGGTAACAATTACTCTCTCGCGTAGATACCTATAAACTCCATTAGCAAATTGATCTATAAAATTAGTAAATATCTACAGAAACTTCCAAATTCCAACAACTCGTCGTAAAACACTTCACCGAACTGTCAACTAAAACATCGACAATCCAAGCCGCGCGCCATAATCCTCGCGCATTATTAGCGAAATTAACGGAAATTCCGTGCCTCGTGCATCTCGCGCAGGGTCAACAATTATTCGAATTATCCATTATGTGACATAACGTCTATATATACCTACGTCTGATGATGAGGAAAAATATATGCTCTCGGTTTGTGCAGGCCGTGACGGAAGAGAGGACGATACTTCAGTTTCATTACACGGAGTGGCACTCGCACACGTGCCCCTTCGGCAACGCCGTCCTCGAGTTCCGGAGACGCGTGCGCGCGGTCGTCGGCTCGACCCTGAAGAGCGAAGCGGGGCCAATGGTCGTACACTGCAAGTAAGTTCGATGTGTTTCACTTCTAATGAGGAAATTTCAGCTTTGTTATTCTACGAGATATATGAGTATATAGTTCTTTAAAATAGTTTATAAATTACTTAAAAGTTTGATCGAATGATTAATAAATCCAATACTTTTTTAATGTAGCTGCATTTATATGGATATACTTATCAAATACACGTGTAGAATTAATACACATGTAATACATTACATGTTGGCATGTAGCCATAAATAGATATCTTTTCACCAAACGTGTACATATCTGTGTATGAAAGTATAAATTCATCCTCTTTAAGAAAACGGTTATTATATTATTTAATACAAATAAGTGTTACCTCATAAAATTATATTAATTATACTGTAAAATACTTTCTACTAAAGTTTTTCAATAAACTATATTTATTTATCTTCAGAACATGTATTTTCTCTTAATAACAGTGATAGTATATCGGAAAGTAATTTAAAACTACTCTTAAAGTACGCTGAAATTTCAACGTGTAATTTAACTCTTTTTCAATCCACTTTCATGCGATGTAATTCAATCTCCTGTTTGTCTAACAAAAAAACACTAGTGACGGCGGTGGGCGATCAGGTGTTTTCTTAGCAGTCGATGCGAATATGGAACTCGCGGAAGAGGAAGACGCGTTCGACGTGTTTGGATATCTGAAGAAACTCCGGCAGAGTAGAAAAGGTCTCATAGAAAATATGGTGAGACATCTTAATCAATTTATTCAATATTTGATCATATATGTTACTAGAATACGACATTTATCAGGAATTCCAATGAAGTTTTAATTTTTCTTATTTTCTTTTTGTCAGTATGGTAATTACTGACTGATGTAGAATGTAGACTTAATCAGTAGTAAAACGCTACATTGAGGCAGACGTGTACATTTCTTTTACTTATTCTGATCGTAGGATATTATATTTTACATTTTTTATTTACTTTTGGTTTCGAATTAACACATGGTTTATAAATTATGTCGTAAAATCATACATCCTATACAATTATAGTTAAAATTAAATGTTGCTCAATTTCAACAAAGTAGTTCTCTTTATAATAAATAAACAAGCATTTTTATAGTAAACTGAATACTTACTTTTTATTAATTTCATATCGTTTAGGTATCTTCATACACGACTAATTTATTAAACAGAAAGTCATATTTTAATTCTTTACTCTCTAACTTTCTCTTTATACCTACTCTTTTAACTCTATTTCTAAAAACGTTATTTAAAAAAATCATTCGATATTATTTGACAAATTTTCAAATGACACTTCAAATGACCCACTCCCCCTAATCTCCGTGACCCCCAGGAACAGTACAAATTCGTCTACGACACGCTGGAGGAGTTCGTCATCTGCGGCCCGTCGTGGTTCCCCGTGTCGGAGCTGTCGGTGCGGCTGAAGCAAAAGAGCCAGAAGAATCCGATAACAAAGATGAACGAGTACCAGCGTGAGTACCAGCAAATCTGCAAGCAGACGCCGCGCTTCACGATAGGCGATTGCGCCGGCGGCCATCGCGCCGACAATCGCGAGAAGAATCGTGACGTCCTCGTCGTGCCACGTGAGTAACTTTTTAGATTGAAAAAAAATATAAGAATTATAATATAATATCGCGATTTATATTGAGTTTCGAAATCCTTACTATTTTCACTAAAAAGCGTTGATATAATTGACAATGTTATTGAGGGCTTCGGTAGATTCATTTATGTCTTAGAAAATTGAATTTTATAAAATCTTTGGAACTCAACAGATTCAATTTTTCATTCAGTCAGGAAAAGTTTAAACATTTTTCTAGTCACTGTTCGACAAGGTACGAGTAGTCTGAAATAATTTACGAGCAAACTATAACTTTACAAGAAGGATGGTGTCAAAACTTGGATACAAACTTTTTAAAAAGAATCTTAAAATAGTTTTTAATATATGGGAACAGCATTTTTTTAAAGAGGAAAGATTTAGATTTTCATGAAATAAAAAATGTTTAATAAAAGAATTTTTCATAATTAAATTTTTTCAAATTTTTACTTTTTAGCTGACAATTTCCGGCCTTATTTAACCAGTTTTCAAGGAAATACTTTCACGGACTATATAAATGCAGTTTTTGTTGACGTAAGTTGATTAATTAATTTTACATTATTATAGAAAATCATACACCATTTGATAAAGTATTTTTTAATACTTATTAATTAACTATTGATCGA
>JAPYZO010005938.1:0-14616 GCA_030522905.1 Torymus flavipes | reverse complement strand
ATGCCGCTCGTAAAGTCATTTAAAAATGTCTCGTTTCATCCATGAGACAAACGACGCGCGTCCACGGCTTATAAGCAAACCTCTTAATAAGCCAAGCCCCGCGCGTCGACTTCTGTAAATTGGTAATTCCAAAGCGCCGTAAAGGCCATATTCCGTATGTAATTTCAGTGATGCGTGTATAATGGGCCAGGAAACGAGACTGGTTTCTTTTTCCTCCTCTGCTCCTCCTACTCCCCTCTTCCACTCAAAAACACACCTCGACTTTATTACTACGGCAAACAGACTGTAGAACAAAAAAGGTATACATCCTCTAGCATAAGGTTTGCATTTTTTTTTCCTCTCTGTAGGTACGTTTCATCATTACGGGAAATAGGATTCGCCTTGTGGACTTGATCGCGTTATAACCTCGCGAACTCCCCGCGCGCGTCTCTCGCAAAAAATCCACGACGCTTATGAGCCACGAGTCGCAGGATATACGTGTATAACGAACCGCTAACTTGATTATAGACCAGGCGCTCGCTCTCGAATCTTTATCGCGACTACGCCAGTAAAGGATCTATACGCGCGAGTTTTTCATCGACGGTTTAACGACCGCGGGACGATATAACTAGATGCGTATATATATATAGGTACGCGAGGAAAAAGAGGAAGGCGGAGATGGAGAGGAAGAGAAAGAGAGAGGCGATATCGAAGAAACGAGAACGGGTTCTTTTGAGGAGAGAGGATGGATTTTGGGATTCGATCCCACGATTCCCTGAACTGTGGCACAGACCCGCGGCAGACGTTCCGTTACAGTTTTAATTTGGCAAAAGGGGAGGCGAAAGGTGCCACGATTTGGATCGGTCAAGATCGAGGTTAGTCTTTGTCGGCGTGTTTTCGATACGTGTGCCGTTCGATATACGACGTAATTGTTAATTTTGGGAAAGGAATGACGAACTTGGATATAATGATGGGTACGAGTTTGCAAATTTTAGCGGTTTTTTAATGCAACGTAAACAAGCGGTAACGGTGGATGAGAAATTTTGTTGTGGTTTTAAAATTGTTTTGCAGAAATAGAAAAATAGATATTTGCGGGATGTTTTAGTATTCAATAATGCGGATAATGAATGTTTATATATCGATACGATTATGAATTCAGAATAAAATTAGGAATCGTTCATATTATACTTTTAATTCGTACTTCATATTCATACGGCTTCATATTATTTTTGTATGCAAATACGTTTGATTACACTGCCATACACTTATTATACTAGTGCAGCTTTTAATTCATGAATAATTTAAACATTTCGCTGCACGCAATCTTCGTTAATTTATCATGAATCATATATCCTCGTGAGCGTGTGTTTTGTAGAAGATTTCACATTCACGAAAAAACCATTACCACCTGCGCGCTTGTGTAACAAAGGTACTGCAAGCGCCCTACACACATACATAAAGCGCAATTCTCGACCGGACAATCGCACTTGTTATACTTCGAAAACTTCATTACATCCTAGCGCATAATTAACCTCCGCATTCATTACCCTTAAAAAATTACGGCTAATGCGCGAGTGCTGCTCGTCGACGTGCGCTTTCCAGCAACGCAAAAACCTCGCGGCCACTCGTGCGTAAAGGTTAAACACCTGCGCGCGCGCGCTCGATGATACGACGGTAACCACGCGCATAGATAAACAAGCTCTTATACACGCGAGATTATTTTTTCCTTGATTCTTCGCTTCAGGGAGGTAAATTCGATGGAATCGATCGACACGATTAATAGCGAATTTATTCGCCGCGTTTCTTTCATCTGGCGCGCGTGTTGACAGGGTTATTGCGGCGAAAACGGTAGTAGCGAGTGAACTGTTATTTCTGTGTCGTACCTCGATCCATTCACAAATTGCTATATAGGATCGCGGAGCTCCCACGGATGTGTAAGAGCGGAGGAGAGATATTGCGGGTATTTATATAAAATTCTCGTTGGCGAAGACACTGCGGAGATAAATTTTGCGCGTTTGAGGAAGACTGCGGCATTGAAATTTGATACTTTGCAGGTGTTGCTGGTTTATTTTTGGGTGTATAAGGTTCCCATTAGTTTTAGAAATTCGTAATTGAAGATACTAGGAAGATTTATAGATAAAAACGTAATGTTTTATTAGTCATATAGCTATTTTTAAAATTGAATTTTTCCAGGACACAAATAATTTATGGTTATTCTACAAATCTTAGTAAAAAATGAATTTTAAAGGCTTTTTAAGCGGACCCTTAATAATCGTCCCCACATAAAACTTTTATACCCTACTCGTTCCTGATTAGCCTTAAAAAAAATACAACTTTATTTCTACACATACGTTCACTCCAACCATGTACCTCATCTATACCCTAAGCCCACGTCCCGTTTATCAACTAATTAATCCGTCCCCCATACTATCTTGAAAACCCGAAAAACAGGAATCCAGCGTCCGCAGCTATATGATGGATCGCACCTCCTTATCCTCCACCTTCACCTCGCTACCTCCTCACGTCGTAGAGAGAGAGAAAACCAAAGTAAGTACCTCTCTCAGGCGCACGCGCAACTGCCCTCGGGGCAGGAGCAGCAGCCGAGGCGACGCGTTTCCGGTGGTGTCCACTTGCGCGCGCGAACGCGAACGGTAAACGCGCCGCGGCGACGATTTATCACGCGCCGAATGCACAATTTATAAAACGGTAAACCATTCGACTAGGAGAGAGAAGAGACCCTCGAGGCGCTCAGTGCTACAGGCGCGAACCGTTGCGCTGTGCGATTTCGCGAGCGTTTGGAATTCCATGGAACGTGTAGGGAGTAGCAGCGCTTCGGGGCTATATAATGGGTAGCGGTATAGAGATGCCGCACGCGCGCGGCGGGCTTAGATTTATAGGGAGGTAAGAGGTGCGAAAGTTCAAGTATATGCAAATTGAAGTGTGCGGGATGGGAAAGCGAGGGTGGCCGATACTGCGAGGCTGGTGTTTTGGGGTAATCGGTGAGGAGGTTGGTGAGAACGCGGTTGAGAGGAATTTTGGAGGATGTTTCGTGGTGAGGTTGGTTGTGAAATGGATTGGGAGATAGTAGATAATTGATGTGGGTTTGATTATAATGGTGAGTGTTTCGATTGAAAATAATAATAATTTATTGAAAAAGTATTTTTTTTAATGTATGCGAATATTAAAAAACAAACAATAAAAATACGTTCAGTAAGTTTGTTTGAATTATACCTGGAATATAAATACAGGTGTAATTTTCTTGCAAACATTCGCGTGAATCCGAAAAGGAAACATAAAGCGATAAAATCTCAAGAAGTATAATATTAGCAACGTTTATAAAGTGCGAAATATATTTAACGGATGTCAACGGTACTTATGCACATCAACATTTGCTGCAGGCAAAAAAAAGCTGCAAAAGTTGTCGTTACAGCACAAACATTATCTCCGCTAGTATACTATTTTAACGTTTCAAAAACACCACATTTGTGCTACGCGAGGGGGTGTTTTGTTTTTCAGTCACTCGAAACGGAAACATTAACTTTTTCCAAACCTACTCTCACGTTACCGCGCGCGCGCGCGTTTTTGCGCTCTTTTAGCCACCCGAGCGGATGTAACCTTTACATTCGCGGCAAAAACATCATATCCCGGTATAATTATTTTAGCGTTAACAGAAAATTAAGTTTCGAGAAACGTTTTTAACTGCCACATATAAAAGCTTAAGAAACGCGCCCAAGAAAATCAATGAACGAATAATATACCTGTGGTGCCAAGGAAGAAGGGCATAAGTCACTTGGAAAAGTTTTCGAGATATTGCGATTTAAATGCTAATGCTTAAATACAACTGTGGGTATTTTTCCTTTTTCAATTACGTTGTAATTACAGAATAACGACTTTTTTATAAAAAAAAAACTTAAAAAAATGTTGTATTGAACCTCAAAAAAGTGAAAAATGGCATTAACTCGATTTTTATATAAAAATTGGACTTATGCCCTTCTTCCTTTGCACCACAGATATATGACTCACACGGGCCAGTTTCAATTCACCTCATCGTTATACGTTTCAATATACAGGTATTCAAAAGAAACGAAACCTATACACCGCTAAAATTCGCAATTCACTCCATTCCCTAGCAAACCCAAACTCGCTCGCCATCTCGCTCCTCCTCTTTCTCCCATCATCCTCTCTTTCTCCCGGTCAACGTACTCTCCGGGGCGCGCGCTCTGGCAGGAACGAACGGATCTACACTTTAATTGCCGCTCTCCACTCCTGCCGCCAGACAGACGGAACGCGCGCGCTCGCCACTCTCTTTCTCTCTCTCTCTCTCTCTCTCTCTCTCTCCGCTCACCCCCGAGAGTAATTCCAGCGTAATTATAGACGCTCGTCAATGCTCGCGACGACGACACTCCTCGCGCGCTTTTCCCTCCCCTCTATCTCTCACGCACATACACACATACACGATACCATCTCAAAAATCGAATGAAAAACTAGCTCTCGAGCGACATCGCGGGCGCACGCACCTGCTGCCACTGCTGCTGCTGCCTTTTACGCCTCTTTCGTCGCGAAAACTCGTCGTACTGCACCTACATCATTTTCAAAGTCAGGGTCGCCGGGTTGCAGCCGATGTCCCTGAGAGAGAGAGAGAAGGAACGCAGAGCGAAGGAAAAAAAAGGCGTCAGAAGCAAGCAGTCGCTATTCTATCTCTCCCCCCGCGCGCCCGCGTCGACGATGTATGAGTTAAGCACTGTGTGTGCTTTCTATAAAGCCGCGGCGGAGTTATATATTTTTTGCCAATTATCGCGCGAAAGAGCGAGAAACTTTTTCCGCGCGCCTCCTGCAATTCTAATAAACAGTTCGTAAGAGAAGAAACGGAGAGAGAGAGAGCCGATTACTCCTTTGTCGCGCCTCACGCGTCGTCGCCGCGAGAGAGAGAGACGCACAATGGGCGCGACGAGGAGGTAGGCGTGAAAAATTTCGCGAGATGCGCGCCGTACTTATAGCCGCGAGCACAATGCGACTCTCTCAAGGCTTTCGTCGAACGAATTTCGCAGGCGTACGTTGTTTTGCTAAAATGCCGTGACGTCGTAGTTGTCGCGAGCGTTGTCCTTTTTTCGAGAGTGCTGAAAATTTAAGGACGCGCGCCGTGAGCGCCGTGATAAATTCAAATTTAACGCTGCGTAATGCGTTTTTGTTTCCCTCACGCACGTATGCTCGTGTGCTAGGTGTGTGCGTGAATATGCGCGAGGACGAGGCGAGTTTTTGTGAAATATGACTTTAATAAATGCAGCGGAATAATGTTGGAGCGAGTGCGCAGCATTGTCCGCGGAATTTCGCGCGAGAGGCGGAAAAAGCGAGCTAAAAGTGCAGAGGTAGATATGTAGGTATACGTTTATAACGACGGTGCGTGACAATAAAGTGTCTGGGTGACGGCGTTTATGATGTTTACTAGGAACGTTTGGAGCGAGCGTATATATGTATAAAGAACCGAAAAATTTTAATTGTTATGAGGCTGCGGAGTAAACGTTTCTGAATTGTTATGCAGTCGTGGACGTAGACGTGTTGTATATGATAAGAGGAAATTATTTTGATTCGCGAGGAAAGTTAGGGTGTCTGTTTATATTCATTATTCTGATTCTATATTTAACCGTATCAGAAAATATATAGTCAGAAAAATAGAAAAGTGGTATCATAGAGAGTAAACTATTCCGTGTATTTATGCCCCCTAAACATAATTCGAGATCAACTTTGGATCATCACTCTAAATTTTTTTTTCGATTGCTTTCGAAATTATAAGAGCTATGATAAGCTAGTTTTCCAAATTTACACATTTAGATCTTAGATAAAAAAAAATCTAGAGGGAAGATTCAGAGTTGATCACGAAGGGCACAGCAGTGCTACATTATTTTGTATGGAAAAAATAAATTAAAAAATGTTTTTCTTTGTTTTTTATAAGATATGTTAAAAATCTTATACCCTAAATATTTCAAAATTCAGACTTGTTGGGCCAATTCTGACTTTGGAATCATGTTTAGGGAACCAAAATACACGGAGATATAGTAGTCTAGTCTCTTTCATATACCACCTTTTTATTTTGGTGGGCCTGTATAATTTATATACACTGAGAAAAGTGATCTAACAAAAATTACTGTAATACATAGTAACGTTGGGACATACTTGTAATATCAAAATAATTACTATGTACATAGCAATTTTTACTATAAAACATAGTAATTGTTTTAACATTGCAAGTGTGTCTCGACATTACCATGTATTATAGTAATTTTTATTAGATCATTTTTCTCAGTATACTTTTAATTTATAATTTCGAAACGTTATATTCTGATAAATATTAATATTACTATTCTTCTCAATGTTTTATCACATCTGTTTACACACACCCCAACTCTATAACTCAGTAATTAAATAGAAAAATCAATTTAAAAAAAAAACCAACCACTGCAACACGTTTCCCCAACAAACACAGGCCATGCCTCACTCCAACACCACGACCGAAACAAAGAGACCCCATTAACTCGGCAAAAATCCGCTACAAGCCAAACAGTCTCTCAATCTTTAGCACTATAGGGGGGGCACCCAACGACAGCAAAATACCAACTACACTCACCCGCTCCACTCAAGCCAATAATTTCACTCTCATTAGTTACATACATACGCACAGCCGTGTACCGCTCCGCACTACTCACGACGACAACCCCCACTTACACCAGCATGAAAATCCCGAACCCGTTCGCGCGCGACAGCTCTTACACGCGAAAATGGCCCGTTTCGCGCGCGCTTTATCATCTCCCCCCGTTCTCGCGCCTGAGATAAGCTCTATGGAGCATAATGAAATCCCGGCACACGTCGTATATCGATAATGAGCATCGTCTCCCGGCAACCCAACCCGTTCTCGTATATAATACACGTACGCGCGCGCGCGTGCATCGACCACCTCAGGGACGACGGGATATTACGCGCGTGAAAGAGTTCAATGAGGTAACGTTATGATGTGTGTATGTGCTGGCGTTACGCAAAAACCACGAAAATAAATACGCGTGCGAGTTGTCGCGTGCGCCAGTGCGAAATGCATGCACGTGTGCGATGCGGTTTGCTGTATATGTTGTGTATATGGATATGAAGTGGGATTGGGAAATAGTGCGGGATGAGTGGGTCAGTCGATTATGAACGGAATGGAAGGTGAGGCGCGTGTGTATAAATCAGGGATTCGGCGGCTTGTTTGTGCGATATTGCGAGAGGGGAAGAAGAGAGATGTCGTGCGCTATACGGGTAAACTGGTTTTCCTTTTTGATCGGCATTAAATGCGGTTGAACAACCTCTTTCTGCCGAGAGAGTTGTAAATTGTTTACGATATGTTTTCGAGGAAAGGCCGCTTTTATTGTTTCTCCGATTGCGTACAGCTTTTATGGATTTCAATTAACACTTAATAAAGAAAACAGTTATAAGTATGTAGGTGAGCGCGTTTGCATATACAATGTTTTGTGTTTTTTATAATAAATAAACTAATTCTTGAGGCTAAAAATATTTTTCTATCAAGTTTTTCTTTCTCGTCTGCATATATGTTTGGAAGAAAAACGATGTGATAGTGAGATAAGGCCTGTGTTATTAATGAAGGTAGATTTTATTTGTAGAATAAATTATCAGCGAGGCGAGCTGTTGTTGATCCTGTACTTGTTGTGTTATCTCAAATACAATTCGAAACGATTTATCTTACTTATCTTTCCAATTATTTCAGAGTTCCGCGCATACTAATGATAGCGATACTATCTGAAAGATTTATCTCGGGCTATTCTAATTTTTTAATATTTGAAAATATATATATAAGTTCTTGACCCTGTATACTAGAAAACTTAAATCTCTATATAGTAGAATGCCGTTGAAATGTAGAGGTAAGAACCAGCAGTTCTGAAATAATTTTGACTAAGAAATAGAATGAAAAATCAGAATTCTTCGCGCATCCCAAGATCCTTCTGGCACACGAGAAATATCATCCCTACAAGGCCTAAACACATTTACCACAGAAAATTCCTTCTATACACGAGGATAAGCGCGCATCATATCGGCGAAATATAACGCCTCAAAGGGCCACAACGAAGCCTAGGGGAAATTATCAGCACGTTCGTCCATCTTTCTCTACGTGCGCATTAAAACAATATCATCGCGCGTACTATACCTCGCGCGAATTACACCCCTAACGCGCGCATCCACATCATCCCCGCGCTCGATCCATCTACCCATACCCTACACTTTGCTCTCGCGCCGCGCGCGCGAATGATTGAACTCCGCACTTTCCTCGCTCCCTCGATTATCGTTTCACGCGCGCGAAAAAGCCGCCCGCAGCACAGCGCATGCGCGAGCGCGCGCGAGATAGTGATTTTTACAGACGCGCATTCCGTGCGCTCTCCTCCTTTTCTGATCCAGCGCGAGCGCGCACGCTTTAATGGAAATGAAAAGTGGAATTTCCTAATAACACGGAGAGGAGGTTGGCGGTGGAGTGTAGGCTGAAATTTCATCGCGGATCGATTAGATTACGCGCACGCAAGTGACGAGTGCACGCGCAGTAGTGTATGAGCTGAATTCGCGTGTGTAATTGCCGCCGTTGTCGCAATCTCGAGCGTGCGCACGCTCGTTAATGGTTTTTCGGACGGAAGAGGCAGGTATGTATACTTCGATATATGTGTCGGATTCGTGGAAGAGTTGCGCGTTTTTTGAGAGACGTTTAAATGGTCGTGGTATAGACGAAGGATTAGTCTCGAAGAGGAGATTGGAAATTATAAATATATTGTAGTGGGTGGTTTTAAGTGCACTTTGTGCACGGCTAATTCTTGTGCAAAAACACAGCGGTGGCGTTTGTTTGTTTACATAATAAGCGATTATTTATGTAACGGGGGGCAATGTCGAAACGTTTACGCGTTTACATAAGTATATTTAAATCTGCGCGCGCAGAAGTGGAGTAGTTGCTGCGCGCGCGCGCCTGACGTTAATCCGCATTGATATCCGCGCGCGGTGTAACGCGGAAAAATGAGATTCTCCCCGACAAGCCTGACCCAATTCCACGTTCATTAGCAAACGAAGTAAGGGATATATACGCGTACGCGCGTATTAAAGAATCGCTAGAAAATGCGGTATTTTATATATACTTATATAAATAATTGCGGGTAAGCTATCTACATACTCTCACTACTGCTAATGGACATCCGCAATTAATTTAACTTTACTTTATTTAGAAGTATGAAAAGTTTTACAATCGAATTCGTGCTCGGCAATAATAATGAAAAAGAAAAATCTTCTATAGGATATGTGATAGGTGGAATTCCAAGAAAGTTAATTCAGCAGAAAAATCCTAAAGGTTAAGCACTGCTGACTGGTACTTTCTATTCAAATTACGTCTAGCATCTTGTCAATTAACAGAATTTGCACAGATCCTTACACACTGCCTCGCAGTTTTCCGTGTTGTCACACACAGCCGGAGCCTAGTAATAAATATCCATCACGCGCATCACCCATCAAGTAAAACATCCTCTAAATCCCTCTTCACTCGCGGAGAGTCAATTTCACTTTCCCCCGTCGGACAGACAAACAAAGTAACTATATCCTTCGCCCCGCATCTATACGCAAAAATCATTCTCATCAACCTGTCGCAAACGAGCTGTACACCCTCAAGGCTGTACATATACACGGCCCCTCTCTCAACGCCGGATTAATTCATACACACACACACTCACATACAAACACAGACGAGAAATCGGTCTGACAAGGCGCGATGCAGGCGATAAACGATCGCGATTGAGAATGCCCGATGTCCATTCGTCTGTCAACAATCGACGCGCGCGTACACGATTCTCGCGCTTGCTAGCGCGCACACATGGGCCTTACAGTTATTCACCTCGCTCCTCGTTACGTCATCCTATCGAGCCATGGGATCTCTCTCGACTCTCAGCGCGCGCGCGGTGTTTCTGCGAGCGCGAGCGCAAGCGCGTCCCAATTCCATTAGGCGTTTGATACCCAACTCGCACCGAGAGATGTTGGGATTTTTCTCTATTTATCCTATTATTCGTTTCGAAACGCAATTGCGCGCTGTTGAGTGAGAGTGATTCGTTTGTAAAGAGGGCTTTTTTACCTGGTCATTGTACGCGAGGAGAGTTCATCGATACCCAAATAAGTCGCGTAATTGAAATCGGGAGATTTCAGAGAGTGAGAGAGAGAGAGAGAAAGAGGGGTCAAACGGTTTGTTTCTCGATTGTGCGAGCGAGTGCTGCGATTTCAAAACTAAACAATGAGTGTGTAATTTTGACGCTGGAATGGCTTATATAATACTGTGCGAAAATCATCCTTATATGATAATGGGATTTTTATAGTAATGAGTGGTAGAATGTGTGTGTGGTGTAAGGTACACAAGGAGTTCTTAAATTTACGTGTTGATGGTGATTTATGGCTATATTCCATAACAATTGATAGAAGTGGCTATTTTATTTTGGAGTACGATAAAAGGCTCGTTTATTTTGTGCTTGCAAAATAACTAGTTTTCAAACTATACAAAATTTAAAAAGAAATTTCTGCTATGTCCAAATGTATGAATATTACAAGGTTAATTATTAATAAAGTACGTTACCAAGACGAAGAGGAAATCCGTATTTTATAAGTATTTTATAAAACTACTTTGAAATTTTATTTTACACCAATTAAAAGAGCAGTCAAATAAAAGATGATTACGCAACGTGCTAATGAACAAACTTATGTAATTTTTTAAAATCTACTTTATAAGAACCGTTCCCGAATCGTCTATAAAAATGACATTTCCGCCATTATTAACGGCCTACCTCGTCGTCACCAGACGTAAAAAAGTCCCCCGCACAAAAAACGCATTTCCACGCAACGTTCAGACTGTTCGGTGAACCATGACTGTCTGGTACACACCATCAGCCCCGAAAAAAAGACGCAAACAAGCTCCGCGTCGAAACACGCAGACAGATTCTCCTCTACCATTGTTGTGTCGAAACGAACGCAACTCTCTTTTCGCCTCTTGTCCAATTACCCACACGTATATATAAGTAAGTGCGAAGGAGGACTTTTTCGCCGTCCGCAACGCTCGGCGACTGTCGAAATATACCCAATGAGTCGGGATGAGAGATTATTTAAAACGCGCGCGGATGATTGGCACGTATGGTGTGTTACGTGCGGTATACGTATATGACGTACGCAGTTTTGCGGGCTATTTCGCGCGGGCTAATCTGGAGGTGTACTTTTGAAATGGTTCGGGGCGATTATTTGTATAGATCACGCGTATAAGGTTTTCACTTGGGGAATGGAATACTTATAGGCGAGTAGACTGCGTGAGATGAGAAAATACTTACCGGAGCGCGCGCGATTTATTTACCCGCATATATCGCACTCGAAAAGCGCAATGATTCCGTTCGGTCATCGCGCGCCAGCCGATGATGCAATGGGCGCGCGAGCCTTGTATAGATCGAAATTAATTCGGGAGAAGAAAGTTTCACTCACAGATGTAGTATATATACGTATAGTCGGGTGTACTTTGTTGGATGCATTAAATTACCTGAAACAGAGAAATGAGAGAAAAGATTACATGGTAATCGGTCTGTCGACGTGTTGAGTGGAAATATTTCGGTATTTGGAGCATATATAAATCGAGCTCGTTATTAATCTTTCTTTAAGGTAATTTCAGTTTTACGCGCGAGATTAGGCCGCGAGTGATGTATTACGAATGTTTACCTGACAGATCAATTACTTGTGTGCGTCCCGACGTGCGTACCTATATATTATGTAAAATTTGAAAAGCGCATAAAAACAACGCACTCGGCGGCTTATCTTGTGGGAAAGTCGAGAAAAGCGCGGATACTTTGGGCATTATGTATTTATTCGTACGGGGAATGTTTGTCTAGGATCAGAGATCCTTTATCTGCCAGCTTATTTAGCATATACGTATATTATACGCGCAAGTTATTCATAACCAGATTATGTTTAAACGAACTTTAATCGCATTTTCGCTTCCCATAAGATATATAAGGTCGACTGATGCCTCATTGTATTATACTACAAATTAGATGCTATGATGCAAGGTTGTATATATACTTTTATTGATACTTTAGCTGCAATTACTTAAAAGATCGTAATCGCTTTATTTTCATGAAAATGATTCTATTACCATACAATAAGATTAAAAACTTTATTATTCTTATGGTATGAGAAGCCAGGCGTATATCTCAAGTACAAAGATCGAGGTTACCAATAAAATCATCGCGCAGCTGCGAGATTCGAGACGCAAAAAAGATTATATAAATAAATAATTTACTGCCAATTACTTTCAAATATAAATCTTCATTACTTGCGCGCACAGCACGTGGCGCGACTGTGTATCGACAGAGTCACGTGTGCAGTGTGCTGCATAAAACGAAAATTGCAAGGGTCGGTAACGCAGAGCTCTAAGCTGGTATTTATAGCCTGCCTGCAGTGAATTTATGTAAGGATATGTAGACGGTTGATTTACTTAGCGCTTCTTTTTTCCAATAAATTCTTTTAAAAACTTTTAGAAAGCATAACTCATTCGAACATAATGCACATTGACAGGTGTGAAAAAGCCGTGTAGAAATTGAAAGTATGTCAATTTTATTTTGCACAAAACGATTACTAGTCTCTCGTTTATAATACGTTATATAAGTAAATTATTAAAACAATAATTAAATATGTACATATTTTTAGTATTTTTATAATAATCGTAGTCATAGTGAATAACATGTTACTCGTTTCATTTTACTTTTTAAAAATCAATTGTCAATATATATCAGTAAGTTGTGATAGAAAAATTTCAATAATTGTATAAAATCTTGTTTATACTTATAGAGTAATAAATTATAAACAATGATAACTGACAAATGCGCATAATTGTTAATTGCTTATAAAAAATAAACGCATTTCACATTTAACTCAATTGACTATACTGGAAATAAGTTCTCATCAACGTTTTTTATCACTGCGATTTTTAAACAACCACCCTTTCGGAATCAACGACCCTTCGCCAGCCACCCATCCACCCTTTGAAATTTCAAACTCCCGCGCTGTTTTAGTTCTTCGTCCGGCTCAACAGGCGGCTGCCCCTTTCTCGGCGACTCTCGCAAGTGGCGGGACGAGGTCTCGGTACGTATATAAGCCCGCTGCGCTGCATCGGTTGAGTGGAAGTGCCGTGTGCTAGTGATAGCACAGCTGAACATTGATCGCTAACGAGTATGTATGTAGCAGATCTGCTCAGTGGGTGTTGTCACGTGGTCGCTTCAAGTAGCTTGTGTTTGGCTCCCGCTGCGCTCGCGAGCCCGGTGTCCGCATCCGCGTGCGTCTTTGCGCTTCTTCCGTTACGGCGGGGCGCTTAGGCGCATAAGATGCGGCCCGGGGTTCAATCTCGTGCATGCCCGCACGGTTGAGTCCTTCACGCCGCTCCTCGAACTACCGCGATTTTTCTAAATTGGGGGGCAGTCGAGATCGTATTTAATATCGCTTCCATATACAAGGCACTGCAGCTTGCAGTCTGCCATTTTTTTGCTTTTTTCTTCCTTGAGGTACAGTGTTTTTTGAGGATGGATGTATAGAGTTATTGGTCGGGGGGAGCTGTTAGGTTTGACTGATTTCAGATAATTAAAAGTAGAAGAGAAAAATTACATTATTAAAATAAAAAGTTCAATACATTACGATATTGAAGGTTTTTAATTTATTATATAAATTATTGTACATGGTAAGCATAAGATATTATCTGCAACTAATGCTTTAAGACAATATTATAGTCGAAAAATGAGATATTAGGTGTTGCTGTGAAATTACTTAGATTAACTTTTCCACTTTCTTCAAAAATATTATCAGACTTTACATCAGCTCTAATCATAACCAGAGAGCTTGCTAATGAAGAATGAAATTAAATTTGGATGATGAGAGATATAAAAAAAGGAAAAAAGTCAATTTGATTTTCAAAGCGAAAATAAAGTTCAGACTGTAACTACTTAAAAAGTATTTTGAAACTGAATGTTTTATACGAATATTAGATCAGGTAATAATGATCTTACAAATAAGCTTCACAAGCTATTAAGAAATTTTAATACATTTCAATTTTTTGGAATTTTGGAAGCCTTCGTCAATCTGCATGAAATTGAAAGATTTAGATACTATTATTGGGACTGAATTAAAAGATATCGATAAAAAATTAAATTGATTTTTTTTTCGATAAAGAAATATTATCCGAAAAAAGTTATGTATGCCACAGATGTCCTAGATTTCTACATAAAAATAAAGTTATTTACTGTTATAGGTGCGTCTCAACAAAGATTTTCTTCAAAATTATAGCTCATAAAACATATTTAAGAACAGTTATGGGCCAACGTATAGATGACGCAGATTATTAACTTCGACTATAAAAGCAGAATCGTCTTTTCTTCATTATGAAGATTTGAATAATATTTTTACTACGTAAAAATTAATTTATGGTAAGATAATTACAAAATCACCCTAAATAATGTACAGAATAGTTTGATAAACTCTTTTACCATATGCAAAATATTCTTTTTCATTTATAATTTCTTTTTCTCAATATAGAGTATTTGATAAGAAATTGATAAAATT
>JAPYZO010005937.1:0-15246 GCA_030522905.1 Torymus flavipes | reverse complement strand
TCAGCCATGACCCGGAGGTATGAATTAAGCTCTCCGTGTTAGGGAAACATTTATTAATATTTACACGTATAGTCTTAAAACTACATCTGTCGCATCAATAAGTAGTTTTGTCCCCACAAATATCCCTGGACTAATCTGAAATTAAAACAACACCCTGACACAACTCGACCAGTCTCTCAAAGTCCCGGAAAATTCACTGATAACATAAGCAATATTTTTAATTATCCCGGAAAATTCTCAACCAATTTCCGCACCCTATATATAATCGTCCGAAATTTGAACCCCACACCCGCACGCCAATAAAATAAATTCTCTTTCGCGGGTTAAAAACAAGCGCGCGGCGATTAAAGCCAGGCAAACGCCTGTCATTACCACAACCCAATTAGCCGGCGCGAGGGGGAAGGGCGAAAATCAGCCGCGATTTATACAACACAACGGAGTCGCCCGCGGCATAATCGCCGGATAAATCAACGATCTCTGTCTCTCTCGCTCGCGCGCTGGTGACACAATATATATACGCAGTCGTAAATAACACCGCCCGCGGTTGATTCACCGTTTTCTATTCAGTCTTAATTAGCCGCTGCCGGCCAAATTTACCCGGACTCGATAACGCATTACACACGGGGTATATAGGTGCGCGACGTCTGTGCGTGTGTTATATATACGATGCGCGTGTACGTACCGAGGGAGCGGATCATCGATCTCTGCAGCTATGAGTTCGGTGGGTATTCTAGGGTTCCACTGTATGGGATGCGTGGATCGGAGAGATGGCCAGGACCGACAGTCGTATAGCAAATCCGGCAATAACTTTTAATTCTATTATTATATATAGATGAAAAGGGCCACATGTCTATACGTCAAAAAGAGAAAACGTTTCTTACGACGTGCCTTTTATAACGGAGCAGAATGGGGATAAACAAAATATTATAAAAATATTATAGATAGTTTTGATTAATGCTTTTGCAGTAAAATGAATATTTATCTAATATTGCAAGACAAAAAAGGGATAATTTTTAATAAAAATGTTTGTGTAGAAAAAAATTAATATTTTATTACGTATAAAGTTATATATATACGTGTTTTTTTGTGCTTCAGTAACTTGTAAATAAATAATAACTGCCGATATTGTATGATATGAGTCACCTTTAATCATTTAATTTGTGCAGTAAGCTTTAAAAGCTAACGTAAATTCAATTTGAAGTTGATGGAATTTAATGCTTAATGTTCAATCTCGCGTGTATTTACAACATGATGTTAAGAGGATATCGAGATAATCTGCTTACCAATATTAAAAATGGCATTTATTATTTTTCTAGACTTTTTACTTTCATGAATTATTTTCATCATATGCAATTAGTAAAGTTGTTACAATTATTTAATATCGACGACCAATATTTCCTGAAACATGAAAATCAATTCAATTTTAATTGATTCTTCAAAAATGGTAGATGCCAGCTTCATCAGAAGAGACGATTAACTAAATATATGTTTAACTATATATAAAGTAATTTATTTCTTTCGATACAATAATTTTAAATTCAATCCACCATACGTTACATGTTTTTTTATTTATTTTTCTTTTTGACAATAATTTTCCTTTAATTTCGAATATAAGCATACACGTCGTTCGCTCGCATTACGCAAACGAATCGAAATACTGATAATAACGAATCCACGGCATTGAACAGCTCTCTCTCTCTCTCTCTCTCTTTCTCCCTCTCGTTCATGCCGCGTCTATTAACGTCGTCATTATCGTGTTCGGGGGCATTTTACGACAGCAAAAAGCGAACGAGCCAATCTTTTCCCGAAGTTTCGTCGTAGCCGGCGCTGCTGTGGTTCCGGTGCGACTCGGACTTCTCCAACAAGTTGCTCTCCCCGTCGATGACATAGTTCTGAAAATGCGACGGAACGACACGAGTCGTGTGTGTGCCTTTACAATTAATAAACGCGATCGACGAGGGTGAATGCAGAAAACTTTCATATTTGTGAAATTCGAAGGCAAAATTTAACGTGGGTTGCGATAGAGTCCAGTTATTGTCTCTATCTTTATATGACAGTGAAGAAATGATCATGATTCGATGTAGTTTTAGAATATAGACCCAATTAAAAAAAATTAACTGACCAAGAAAGTGTACTACCTCCGGAATAACTCTAAGGATGTTAAAATATAGAAAATGTGTAATGCTCTGAGAAACTCGAGTTATAGATTATTTTATTTTTATTTAATGAAAATTTTGAAAAAAAAAGTTTTATTCAAAGAATAATCATTTAGTATAAAAATATTAATTTCAGAATTACAAAACGTTAATTTGTAACAAAGTTATTAGAGTTTGAAGTTGGAAAGTAAAAATGTACTGATAAATTCCGAAAATCCGTATCTCAACTTGGTGGGTTCTTTCTTGCATTTTTTGTTCCTCAACTTGAAACTCTAATAACTTTGTTAAATTTAACGTTTTTCAATTCTGAAAAAAGCAAATGAATAGTCTTATCTCTACTTTTATTGTGTCTTTAAAATTGTACATGGACTCTTTTTAGATTAAATGATTATATTGTTTGAAGAAGTGATCTTTTTTCAAAATTTCTCACAGGTAGTACAATTTTTCCATGCAAAAGACCAATAAGACTAAAAGCATGACCAACAATTGGGATAGTTCGAAGATTTTTTCTTTTCCTTTCTTTTAACGAAAGTGAAAATAATAGTGCAAATGATAAATTAGTCCATTGAAATCACTAACATTTTCCGACCAACACATTAGTTCAGAAAACTAAAAAGGTTTAATTATAAGTTCACGTGGTTCTTGCAAACTTTTACTCAAAGAAAAAAAAAACTGGAAAAAGTACTCCAACCAAAAGTTATCGTTAATGACTTTAAAATGAGACAAAAATCGTTAGATTAGACTTGAAACATGTGAAAATCTTACGAAAAGTTAACCATATTCTCCAATAAAAAGGGAATGTCACAACGTATACAATAAAAAATTTACCGTCCTATCGCCGTCGTCGAACGAGCTCTCGTACTCGGGCGCGCTCTTGCCCAGCCACGCGGGCCGCTCCTTGGTCCCGTGTAGAATGAGTTTGGCTGGACCGATGGTGCCGTTGTTGCCGGGCGGTCCGACCTGAAATTTTTTTTTCATTTTCATCGGCACAGATCCACACTTTGATTAATTAATATACCCCAAAGCGCTAATCGACTGACCTCGTCGATTATGTCCAGATACCAGGACCCCTTGGGATCCTCGCCCCACGTCGCCACCGACATGAATTTCCACTTCATAAAGCCCTCCGTCGAGTCGTCGTTTCTCCGCGTGCCCAGGATCTGCACCCGCGTGCCTAATTGGTAATAATACGGTTAATGTGTTTCAATGATGTGATGTCCGCTGTGTTGTAAGGCGATGATTGTATTCGTGAAATATTGTGGCTGTGGATGTTTTAGTAATATTGATTGGACGACCTTTTATTGCGGGATGTAATTCGTTGCTAAATTTTACAAATGACGGACGTTAATGAATCGATTTTTGGATTAGTTTCGGTAAATATAGCGGATACGGTCTTTTTGGAAAATATTGTTGGCGCAGAAACATTTTTAACGGCGGAAGGATTTATACGAAAGCGTGAAAATTAAACGAATAAAGCAAGAAATGAACTATAATGATTTATTTAAAAACTGAAATCGAATATTTCACCATAGGCATGAATTTCAAAATGTCAGTAAATCGTGGAAAAGTTTTTTTTTAAATACCGTTTGTATAAATATACTCTTTATTTTATTGGATACATATTCGCAATTTTCTTCGTTAATTAACTTTAAAAAACGTATTAGTATTTCTGTATCAACTTTCGGAAATACTCGAAATCGCTTGAAAAAATTACCGTGATTGGTATATATGCAATAATTTGCACAAAAAAAGAAATTATTTCTATACTAACTAACCATCAATTTTTGTGACGATTAGTATAATAAAACCAGCCAAATATTTCCAAACTATTAATTATTTTATCAAAAAATTCTTTCCCCCACACAATGTCAAAAAAACTTCATATCCATTACTCTCGAACTTGTTCACCTTCAAACACAATCGCACAGCTTGAATTTTCAAAAAAATTCATCCTACCCTCAAGCATCCACTACTCCCCGAAAAAAAATCCTCGTCCTCCTCCCAACAGTCGCGCAATTCCGGCACATCCCACAGCCTCGCGCACACTGACACACATCCGCAGGCTGGCATCGCTGCAGCGAGGGACACGACATTGTGCGGACGCGCGTGCTTACGTACATATATATATAGAGGAAATACGTACCCGAGGGTGCTGTCAGATGCATCTGAAGAGCGCCGCGCAGCGTATATTCGACATTTGTCTCGAGCTGCACATGCTCGAGGTGCTGGATCTCGTAGGCGGTGCCCGCGCAGCCGTCCGCCACGAATTGCACCCTTCGCGCCAGACCGTAACTCACTTCCCGGACGGTCCTGTGAATATTAACGCCGCTGAGAGCGAGGGGGGAAGCAGAGGCCACTTCAAATATCGTCACAGCCGCGCGCTTAATGCGGCATATTTACATTTGCGCGCGGGAGCCGGTCTGCGCGGTCGTTATGCCATATTTACCCGGCGTTAATTTCCGTAATGTTTTGCGTAATGCCGCTGAAATTGTTTGGCTTCGGTGTTTTTCTTTTCGCGGGTTTTTGGCGTGAACGTCGCCCTGGCATCGTTTGTTTTTGGAAAATTGTTAAAAAAAAATATGTTTGCGATATTTGTTCGACAAATAGAGGATTTCAACTGTCGAAAGTGCCGTTTGACGAATGATTTTACGAAGGATTCCAGTTTCCATCAAATCTGGTTGAAGAAAAGTATTAAATTTTTTTGATACGGTTAAATAACTTGTTTCGTTATTATAGAAAAAAATGTAGATGATATACTTTTTACTATTTCGTTACGAATATCCTTTTGAATTTCACTTTTGTTTCAAAGATGGAAAAATCTTAAATTCCGTATACATGGTAATCATCAAAGAATTAATAATTAAACATTACATTACTCTATTCAATCATACTGTTAGGCGGGAAGAATAAGGTAATAACTCGGTGGAGCAACTGAAAAGATAATAACATTTTTTCATCGACGTTTTAATTAATAATCTCCGTTTCCCGCTGTGTATACGCCATCAAAGTTATCTCTCTACCTTCGTTTCTTATTCATATAGACTTTTGTTTTTCCAGCAGAATTCGCTTTACAGATTATAATTGTATCTTTTTTCAATATTATATGTACGAACCAGATTGTAAAAATTGTTAATTAAACCTTTTGTAATTAAATTTTAATTAAATTAAACTTTCAATTATACGTCATTTAGCTAAACTTTGTTTTTAATTATACACTGCCCCTGGCAGAAAATTTTTCAATTCTATTTCTGTTAGCTTTAGTTGTTTTTCTGCATTTTTCCAGCCAAATTTCAAATCTTTGAAATATAAAAATAAACAATAAAAAAAATTAAAATATAGAGTATTGATTTTTGTTTCCTATGTGACTATAATTTGAGTGCTGCTGTATCGGGCTTGATATAATCTACATAAATACAATAACACAAAAACCTCGCCTTCAACTAAATCATTTTAACATGAATCCGGCGTTTATCGAGTTTGAAATCATTGTTATTTTAAAATTCGAAGTGAATTTATTGTTTATTAATTACTATCAGGGTGATTCGATATTTTGAATTACCACAGATAAGTGTTTATGAGTGGAGTTATTACCTTTTTCTTCTCACCCGACAATATACAACAGCATCGTATTTAAAAAAAAGTCAAGTATCCATGGTTCCCTAAAAAAGAAACTCAATCTACTGCTTACGATATAGTCGACGGGATCTCGCAGATGCTCTTTTCGGGTACGTTGGTCCAGTTCGCGCTCGCCGTTACTAAAGCGTATGCGTTCATCAGACCGAAGCCGAAGCGCGGATTGAACCAGAGTCCGACCGCGTTCCTGAACCAGCCTACATTCTGCCTGCAACACGCGAAATTCCATTGCAAATATTACGTGCGCTAAATTGAATTGATCTACGAAACTGTAAAATACTTTAGCGGAGTGTGTTCTGATGTGTACGCCACGAGGTGCTGAACGTCCCTCCATGTCAAGTTTTTACTAAAACAATAATGTAAATTATTAGAGGATATGTAGATTGGATTGTAAGTACAGAGTTTTTTTTGGTGCTTGTTTGCTTTGTTTGTAATGTTCAATTTTTTACTTGACTTGTAGTGCTAATGCCAAGATTCCAGCGGCTAGGGGAGCGGATGCCGATGTTCCGGTATGACTCACTGTACAAGAGTTCATTAGGTCGGTGGTTGCCTGTAAAATCCCGTGAATGTTGATAACTATTAATCACAAAAGAGAACACCCAGGCAATTTTAACGAAACAATATGTGCTTTTAATGTCAAACAACTTCAATATGTGACACTTATTGTTAGTTAAATGTGATGTACTGTTACAACAAAAAACAAAAAAATGAATCAAAGAATCAGTTGATGTATCAGTTCATTTTATAACGATATTATCGATGTGTATTATTACGAAAGGTCTTTTAAAAAATACATTTTTCTTTAAATTAATCTAACTATTCAACTGATAAATCAACAAGGTTCCTCATTAATTTCTCACTCGCTCATTTTCAGTTTCACTCTGTGGTTACTCCCACATAAACGCGAAACACATCCCTACCCACCAGGCACACACACACACATGCACATACACGCCCTGAGGGTGCGTATACGTGCGAGCAATGCATAATGAGAGTCGATTATATACAGACTAACGGGGAATTGGGCGAAAAGGCGCGGGGCATCGGCGTGAATTCGCGCGACGATGATCGATGATGGGGGATGAAGAGAGATAGATAGAGATGATGATGTGCGCGCGATGATGCAAACAAATAGGCTAGCAGCAGGCCCAGCGGCTCTGCGCACTGACTATCATCTGGTCTTGGAAGGAGCCGCTGCTGTAGGTCGTCGCCAGGGTGGCCGGGCAGATCTCGCCGTACCACGGAAATCCACCTGTCTGACTGGCCGAGCCAATTGCCAAGGTGTAAGGCGAGCCGACGTAACCATCGCAACCGCAGTCGTCGGCCTTGGAGCCGCCGTTGCCCGACGCCCACACGTAGATGCTGCCTCGGCCCCCGCGACCCTATAGACAAGTGTAAGTTTATGGGGTAGAATCTAAATGATGATTGCCAAGATTTTGGATGTTCGGTCCCGTAATTTTCCAACAAGATGTACATTTGAGTCCAAAATAGAATAACGCGAACCTTGATTAAACCTAAAATAGGTTTTGATACCCGTATAAGTATTGGGATTCAATTTACCAGATGCTATATTCAATCAACAGATGCGGAAGTTAACTAGTGCATATATCACAACTAAATTTCTTGTTTAATAAAGTTAGGTTTAAAACCCGATTTTTATAAACCTAAAGGTGTATCGTAATAAATTTATATTATATAAAATATTCCACTTCACGAAAGAGGCATTTTCCTATTGGTCACAATTTCTTCACCATAAAAATGTTGAAATAGGTTCAACCGTTTCCAGAAAACTTCATCATGAAATATACCTCATTGATTCCTCTCTCGAGCGCCTCGGAGGCAAGCCGACCAGGCGTATCGAGACTCTTGCCATCATCGGGCGGTCCCCAGGACGCCGTGTAGATGTCGACGAGATCGATTCTATACCCTAGCGCCTCGGCTTCCACGCGATCATTGACAATGCCGTCGAGCATCTTGACGCCGCCGATCCTAGCCTCAAAGGCCACGCCCACGCCGCACTTCTGATTGTCCGCCTCCATGGCTATCTCGCCGGCGCACCTAGTTCCGTGACCGTTGGCTACTGGTCGAAAGGGCGGTGCTCGTAAATCACGCAATAAAAGGCATTTTTCATTTAGCAGTATGAAGAGAGAAGTGTATCGTACCTGGTTTTTCGTAACGTGGTATCGGATCGTTGTCTCGGTCGGTAACGTCGTAGCTAATTTCCGGATCCTAATGAAAACAAGTTTTACGTTCATACGCAACGTCTCGTAAAATAGCATTAAAAAGGTGAAACACGATCTTACGTAATTGGCGCGAAGGTCTTCGTGGGTGTACTCGAGCCCGTCGTCCAGCACGGCGACCCTGACACCCTTGCCCGTGATGCCGAGCCGATAGACGGGCAGGACGTTTAGGTCGAGCCTCGACGGCACGCCTTCTGCGTTCTTTCTTCGGTCTTGCTATATATACACACACACAGCCAAAAATCATCTTTAAGTTTCAGGTTTATATATATCTAAAAGTACTACACAAGTGCAGTGAAATGTATATGCGTTAGAGCGGGAGATAGAGTTACGGGGATAAAGTTCGTTTGGGGGTGGCTGGGCACATATCGTTACCAGATACCATTCCTGTTCCCAGAGCTCGTCGTTGAAGGCGCGCTTCGATCTCTCTCTGGCGGATTCCGGGTCCATGTCCAGGTCTAGGTCGGTGTAGGAGTCCGGAGCCTCCAAGTAACCGCGTTTCTCTCGTCGCACGGCTTTCTGCTGTTCTGCCCATAGAATCTGTGTGATAAAGATTAGAGTGAGAATGTGAGATACTGGATTATATTGACCGGATTTAAATGGAGAACAGCAGATCGGTACTACCTATAATGCCATTTTATAAAGGAACCAACTCGAAAGCCGCTTCTAAATATGGTTCCAACTGGGAATCGGTTTGGTAAAGGTGTCAACTTACAGACTTTCTTTTTATTAAAGTTACAGCTTTCAATTCATGCGCGAAAGATTAAATGTTTTTATGGAAAATGTTCATTTTGTTCGTCAATCTAAGAACCATTTTTACACCGGCAAGTCTAGTTATAAAAATCTCTCTTTCTAATACATTTTCGAATAAATTCCAAGTTGGTACCTTATTTCAAACCTACACTACCATAGCCACTACTTTAAATTTACTTTTACGTCAATATCCTTCGAATCGACTTTGCGCAAGTAACTTTAACAACATGCCAGAAGAGAGAATTCATACGAACCCTCGCTCGATTCCTGAGCGCGTTCATGGCGTAAGGCATGCCCCTCTTCTTATACCGCAGACCATCAGTCGCTCGCCACAAGTACGTGTCCTTGAATCCCAGCACCTAATAACATTGCACACAATTTAATTAGTTGGCCAAACTTACCGCTCATTGGTTAGCTTATGTATATACGTTTGCCACGCTCTATACCTCCTCCTATACCGGCTACTATCGCAAATATTTGGACCCCCAAGATACTTAATTAAACGCTCGCTGCAGTTTAGTCGTCCGGTAACTCGGACCACATACATATATACGTACACTCAAGGTATACATTGTGACGAGGGATCTCCACCGGAAAAGAAACGATCAATCGTCGAGGACGAAGGAAAAAAAATCATCGCAGTCATTATACGTGGCAGTTATACTCCCATCGTGCGTACGTGCAACAAGCATTCGTCCATATAGCATAGAGACAAAAGGATGATACGGCAAGCTCCCACAGAAGAAAGAGAAAAGGAACGGCCGTCGTCATTTTTCTCCTTCCCGTTTATACGTCGGCCTTTACCATCTTGCCTCGACGCCGCGATAAATCCGCCGCTCCGCATATAGGAGAGAGAGAGAGAGCGAGAGCAAAGTCCGAGAGGAGAGAACGAGGATAAATGGCCGCGAAGTCATTACTCGCCGATCAGAGGACGATCCATCTTATCGGGTATTCAGATTGCGTCCCTCTCTCTCTCTCGGCCCGTATTTTCGGCCTCCTCTCGCGCAGCGGGCGGCGCGCGGCCATTTTCGCAGTCCATTTGTTTCGATCGGATTTCCAACTGTCGGGGACCGTAATCCTCGCGTCGATTAACTATATATATATATATATATCTATCTCCCTCTCGCTCTTTATCCCCTCCGGCTTACTCGTTAGCGTCGTTATTGCTTTTTAGAGCCCGAGTCAATTTAGCTCTCTCTCGTTGCAGCAGTCGAATACGTCGCGTCGTATATAGCGTAGGCGTGAGAGAGGGAGACAGGAGATATGAGAGAGGGAGGCGCACTGACGTCTGTCAGCCAGCGCAACAACGGCCAGTTCATTATTGCGTGGCAGTAGTGTAGCAGCGTGGCGTCGTTTGTTTCAATTATACGATGGTATCTGCTGCTGCTGCTGCTGCTGCCGAACGTCGCGCGCTGCTGATTCAGTACTTGGATCAGCGCGCCGCCGGCGAAGTGAATTTTGCTACTTATTGCCGAGCTGGGGACGCGAGGTTTAGGCGAAAATGATGAGGTCTGGTCAGAAGGGGCTGAGAGGGGAATTATAAGGGTCGGGATTTTTCCTAAGTGATGGTTGATGGCGCGGGGATCTGAGCGGCGTTTGAATTTATTTAATTAATGGGATATGAAGAGCGTTGAGATTAAGAGGTGCGGGGGATGCGTTTTTAAAGGATTTGATGAGTGAAAATGTTGAGGTACTTTTACTTAGTAGCGATCTTTAAGATAATTGAGTATGATGGTATTTAGAAATTTTTCGAGCGAATAATACGAGCGAAATTGGAGAATCGAAGGATCGGAGTGCAAATGGAAATCTTTTGTATTTTATACTTTCGTCGTAATTGTAAGACAATGCCGTTTTGAAGTCCAATAATGAAAAGTACGAAAGGAGACCGGATAGAATCTCCTTCCGAGAAAAAAATCTTTTTGTTTAATGATTTTGTAGGTCATACTCTATATATCGACGGTATCTAAAGCTATACGTTTTCTTGAAACTCTGAGGAAGCTATTTTTGTGGAATTGAAAAAAAAGAAATGGAAAATATTAGTCGCATATCGATTTTCTTACGGACTAAGGCGCAGTCTCCGATCATTCTCAATATAATGTGATATTTTATAACAAGAGAAGACACTTTCTTGAAACAGATAGAACCCCAAATACATATATACATATATAATTCAAACTTTAGCTATAATAGTCCATCAATCATCACCGATACCCCAACAAAAACCCATCCGCACGTACTTACATATCTGCATTTCTCCCCCCGCACACCAAGCCCGAAAATCTCCGTCTTCCTCACGTACCTATGCGCACCAACCACCATCAGCAACACCGCTGCGCTGGTGGGGCTTGATTAGACTTGGAAATAATTAGAGGGGCCACCGACGCCGGCGGCGCGATAGGCGCCGAAATGGATGCGCGGCCGTATATACGTATATATACATATAGACCATACGCATCTGCATCGGGGAGAGCTGGAGGGCCATGCGCGGATTGCGGTCTACCGCAGGCGAGAGAGAGAGAGAGAGAGAGGGGAGCGAAGATACGCGCAGCGCTTAATCTCGTGATGATTGTGAGAAGTGGTGGTGAGGGGGATGAGAGGAGGATTTTTGGGGGATATTTTTCGAGGGGCGTGAAAGTGGTTGATAATGCTGTGTTGATGGGTGAATGACTTCTAATGCATATATATGTAAGCTCTTGAAAAAGGATGTACAAGGGGCTGCTGCTTTCGATCGCGATCGTTATAAGTAAACAATGGTTTCAGAACCGGTGTGTGAAAATATCTGAAACCTTTCAATCGAATCATTGACTTGGACTCTATTGTTACTAATTGATGTGTGAAAATAAATAACTCAGTTTTTTATTATAACCATTTATTTGATTATTATTTATCTTTCGTGTACGTACCATTCAGTTTTCATAATAACGATATTTCTTTTCTATAACCGGAACTGCATATATACGTGCTCCGTTATCGAATATTGCTAAGGGGGATGTTAAGGGAGTTCTATCGATTTGAGAATTAACACCGAGAATTTGATGAAACTTTGTATAAAGCCAGATTAGCGTATATAAAAGCTTTACTTGATGGTGGTTTCAGATGCGATAAATTAATGTTTTCATTGTTTGCAGTTTAACGCGAACTCATATGGAAAATCCTATTTTTCCACTATATTTGACTTTTGATATTTCAGCAATTATAACGACCATATTTGGACGAAAACTTTTGAAATTGTAAAAAAATAAATCTTCAAATACATATCATTTTTTATTTCGTATATTCTATTAATAAATTCCAGTCTTCAGTTAACATGAAATTTGACCCCAATACATACTCGGTAGCATAAACGATGTTACTGAATCGATACCGTTATCACATTTATAATTGATAATAGATTTTCGCTGTTGTCCACAGGTAATAGTCTCGATTTTCATACCCGGCATTGGACGCTTACCCTATATTGTAATTTAAAATTCTCATAAATTTATAAAAAAGCAGACATACGATTTATGAAAATTGTCGTGATGCAGGTGCAAATGATCCGAAGTAAAGTATAGGTTTAACTTTGAAATTTTATTCTTGGAAGGACAGCGAAATTTTAATAATCCCGAGTCCTTAATCTATGCAAGCAAATAATGTAATATAAATGCAGCATCTGCAGCAGCTGTAATATTAGTTTTGCTCAAGCGTAAAAGACGTCGTTTCTTACTCAACTGAAATTCCAATAGGATTAAATCTGAGAATCCTGCAAGACATCTCCATTCTCAAATAACAGCCAGCTTTCCCTTATCCGATCCTTAAAAATCGTTACAACTAAACGACACACGCCACTTTGCTTCTAATTGATATATCAATCGGCCGAAAAAGCCGCGACCGAGACCCACATATATACATACACCCGCGATAACCGGCACATCTGTCGCGGCGCTTATCTCTATGTTTTTCGTAGACTACACTACTTACTCACCATGACGCACGCGCTGTTTACCAGGGCGTAAATTGATTCGTCTTATCGGTTAAAGTAAAAGGATATAAAGCTTACCGGTCCGACGTGGGAGTAGCCGGAGCGCAGAGCGAGCAGCGAGGCGACTTCCGGTCCACCCTTCAACCGGACCACCCATTCCTCCTGCTGCTGCCGTCGCCGTTCCGTGTCCTCCCGCGGATCCGATTTGTCGGTGCTGCTGGCCGTGCCGCTGCAGTCCTTCGCGTTCAGAGCGATTATGTAGCAGTAGTAGAGGGCCAGGCGCCGGTACGCTTGGGGCAGCCTGTTGGCGATGTAAGACGGTTAGGAGATTGGGTCGATGTTTAATTTTACTGTGAATATTGGCTATCTATGACTAAGAAATTTTAGATTATATGGAACGGCTTGTCATGGTACCGAGAGAGATTTTGATCGGTAGACATTGCGAATGCTACATATTAATGTAGGTTTTTTTCTGGGAAGATCGATCAAGGAGCTGTCGCAGCTTACGCGCTATATCGCATATTCATAAATTTTTTTTCGGAACGACACATGACTGCCCGTATAATTCTTATTGATGAAAATTAAAAATTCAATTAAAATCTGGTCGGCCATCGTCACGAGGGTTTGATAAGTCGTGGCGATTTTAGTTTTTTTATAATTGCGAATTAATTCATAGGTATATTCATGGAACTCCTTTCTGTACTTGTGCAAAAAACATTGGGTTTTAAATTGATAAAGATTTATCGAACGCGATAAGGATTATTTATTTTGACGAAAACGAGCGCCGAGTGCTACACACTTCAATAATAGATTGTTGAACAGAAACGCGGTCGCAGCTAGCGGATTGAAAGAAAAATTACAAAAAACATTGTTTTCCCGTTTTCCACTCTCGCTGTGACACTATATATTTCTACACCGCAATTTATTATTTGAAAAATCTTCTCTCATGTCTTTCAGAATGTCTTTCCAACAGAACAAAGTTCCCGCCGTCAAAAACAAAGGCGCAAAAAAAGAAAGTTCGCCGCGAGAATATCATCGGAATAAACGTTAATTTTAAAAAACGCTCCAATTTTATTTTCAGAAAAGTTCTCTCTCTCGCGCCCCAGTGTTTCATCGCGCAACAAAAGGACTCTCTCTCTCTCTCTCTCTTTCCTTCTCTTTTCTCTTATTTTCAACCCTTTATTTACCGGCCACTGCTGCTTTTAAGTAACCAACTCCTTTTGTGAATGTTCTCTCCGCCCTTCCACGCGGGACTTTACGACGATTATTTTGTAACAACATTTGCACCGAAAATAAGAAAGTGGAAAAGACAAACAAAAAATTAATTATAAAAAATATAAGGATAAAGTGAGACGAGAGCGTCGTATAGGTATGATAAAAAAAGGACATTCTTTATGGTTCCTTTTATCGGGGCTCCCGTGCGCGTTTTTTTGAAAAAAGCGCCGAGCTAATGAATTTTTCAGCAACTTGAGAAAAGCTTTTGCCAAGAAGTTATATGTAAGGATGCAAGAGCTCGCTAAACAAACGGGTTAATTTTTCAAAAACGTTATACTTTTTATCAAACTTCCTCGGCCGGACGATTCAATTCGAAAATTAAAATTCCCCTCGACCCGCCGATAAAGCAGTTATACTTTACCACCAAAAATTGCTGACCTTACATTGTCAAAACGCTGCCGAAGAATAATGATAAAGATTCCTTTGACTAACTAAACTAATAAGTCAAATTTTGCGAAAAGTCGAAAGCACGCAGAAATACTCAAAAATCCCGCAAATTCCCTTCATCCCCCCCGAAAAAGCAAAAGAAGCTACTTATACAACCTTCTCATGGATGCAGGATAGCAGGTCTCCTTAAACACAGACACAGTTGCACACACAGACACAGTCTGTAACGTCTTATCTGTCTGCTATGGAGGGTTCACTCGTTGGGCTGCAGGCTGGCTAAGGTTGGCGCGACAACTGACCGCGGCGCGCTGCTCCTCGCGGTCTGCGGGAAGAAGAAGGCCGTTGTGTGCCGCGTGCGCGCGCGACAATTAGCCGCCCCGCTTCGGTCTCTCGTTTTTCTTCTCTCTTGTTCAATCCCCCCCACCTCTGCGGGAGGGTAGTAGGGACGACAGTATACTCGCCATTGGCTCGTCCTCTTTTTCTCTCTCTCTAGTCTCTCTCACTCTTGTGTATCGGCGCGATCGGCCGTTCTGTGTCTGTGTGTCTGTGGCTGTGTAGAAAGGCAAGAGGCGATCGGAGGAGAAGGAGTAGGGATGTATATAAGCCCCGACGAGTCATCGGGCTTAACTTTCGGGGCTCTCCTGCGGTGCTGAGACAACGAATGGTAATTATGCTGATGGTTGCCGTATATAACCCACGTTACCAAAGGCTTTATTTTGTCGAAAAAAAGTTCGCAATTCTGTAGAATAAAAGTCAACGGCACCATGCGGGTCAAAACGTCGCCGCGAACAAAGCCACTTTCGTGTATATATATATACACCCCGACAAAACAAGAAGTATA